>CAUYRH010013181.1:0-35129 GCA_963574655.1 Perodicticus potto | reverse complement strand
AGGCTGCATAATATTTCATGGTGTACATATGCCCCAATTTATTAATCGATTCATGGGTCGATGGGCACTTGGGCTTCTAGCAATTATGAATTGGGCTGCAATAAATATTCTGGTACAAATATCTTTTTTATAATGTGATTTGTGGTCTTCTGGATATATACCCTAGTAGAGGAATTAGAGGATTAAATACTTAGATCTCTAAATATTCTCCAAACACCTTTCCAAAAGAAATGTATTAGTTTGTATTCCCACTAGCAGTGTAGAAGTGTTCCCTTTTCTCCCCACCATGCCAACATTTCTGGTTTTGGGATTTTGTGATGTGGGCTAATCTTACTGCAGTTAGATGATATCTAAAAGTAGTTTTTTTTTTTTTTTAGAGACAGAGTCTCACTTTGTAGCCCTTGATAGAGTGCTGTGGCACCACAGCTCACAGCAACCTCTAGCTCTTGGGCTTAGGCAATTCTCTTGCCTCAGCCTCCCAAGTAGCTGGGACTACAGGCACCTGCCACAATGACCGGCTATTTTTTTTGTTGTTGCAGTTTGGCTGGGGCCAGGTTTGAACCTGCCACCCTCAGTACAAGGAGCCGGTGCCCTACACACTGAGCCACAGGCGCCACCCTTCAAAGTAGTTTTGATTTGCATTTCTCTGATGATTAAGGATGATGAGCATTTTTTCATGTGTCTGTAAGCCATGCACCTGTCTTCTTCAGAAAAGTTTCTCTTCAAGTCCCTTGCCCACCCTGAGATGGGATCACTTGTTCTTTTCTTCCTAATACGTTTGAGTTCTCTGTGTATTCTGGTTATTAAACCTTTGTTGGAGGCATAATCTGCAAATATCTTTTTCCATTCTGAGGGCTGTCTGCTTGCTTTACTTACTGTGTTCTTGGCTGCGCAGAAGCTTTTTAGTTTGATCAGGTCCCAGTACTGTATTTTTGATGCTGCTTCAATTCCCTGGGGAGTCCGCCACTTTTTTTTTTTTTAAATAGGAAACATCCTCTGTGTGAGAACTGGTATCTTGTTGTGGTTTTGATCTTATTTGCCCAATGATTAGTGATGTTAAGCATTTTTCCATGTGCCTATTGGCTATTTGCATATGTTTTGGGGGAAGCATCTATTCAAGGTATTTGCTCATTTTTTAATAGAGTTATACGGGTTTTTGTTGTTCAGTTATAGGAGTTCTTTACATTTTCTAGGTATTAAGATTTTATCAAATATATGATTTATAAATATCTTCTTCCATTACATAGGTTTCCCTTTTACTTTATTGATTGCATTCTTTGGTGCTCAAAAGTTTTAGATTTTGATGCAGTCATTTCTTCTTCACCAGTTTTTGGCTTATGTTCCCTTTGAGAAATCAATAAAATAAGTAGACCATCTCCCAAGATAAACAAAACACAAGCGCATTTGAATAAAACCTCACATGTCAACTCATGAGGTTTTCTAATTTCCTGGCATCTACCCAGAGAGCTCTGGGGAAACTTTCATCTCTTGACTGCTCAGTGTAGGATGCCTTGGCTGTATTTAGGCACAGATGCCGGGTGCTGAGAAGACAGCTCCTACTCATAGTTTGGGATGGGAAAAGAGGAATGGGGCTACGTAAAGGAAAGAGGCTGGTCCTATGGTGATGTATCAAGGTAAAGATCCAATGAGAATGATGCAAACCATACTGAGCACTTAGAACAGAGAGAATTTAATTCAGGGAATTTACTTCACAGAAGGTAAAGGAAGCAGAAAAACCAATCAGGCCACAGACTGCCAGCCCAGAGCTCCTTTTAAAGCAGAGAAATTGCAGAGGAGGGTAGGGCAAATAGTTCAAAGCAGAGAGGAAAGGGGAGAATCACTGGCCTCTCTCTTCTTACAGCCAGAAGCCAATTGCCTTGGGAGTGAGAGAAATAGCAGAGCAGGGGACAGGCAGGGAATCAATCTCAGGCAGACAGGCCCAGGATAGTGAGATGTGCCTGGCACAGCTGTGCTGTGGGGTACCAGCAATCTTCTTCTGATTTATTTGCAAGATCCCAGCTCTTTTTTTGTGCATGTCGTCTGCTGGGCATGGTAGGGCCACTTGAAGTCTGCTGACTAAGTTTTATGTTTAGGCTGCCGTCAGCTGGAAGGGATATGACTGTCCTTCTCAGGTTTGGCTAAGGCTGTGAAAATTTGGGACTAAGGTAGATAGTGTAGATGGAGGACAAGGGAGGGGTGGGCAGCCCAGTGGCCAAACTCATGACCTTGCCTGAAAAATACAGTTAAGTAATTTATGGAAACAAGTCTGGCTGGTTGGTTTAGGAAAGCTAAGAATTGGGTGTCTTTGGTAGTGCAGCCAAGGAAGGCAGGGTGGAGGATTTTAAAATTAAGAAGTGTGAAATTAATTTCTTTTTCTGTATACAATGATGACAAAGACTCATTTTTCATTTTACTTTGTGATGTGTATCATTCCTTCCAGATAGTCCTTAAATAGAGCAGGCCACATGACTTACAGAAAAACTCTACAAAAATAGATGTTGTCCTTTTAGGATGTCATAGGGAGAGAAGAGAGAAGAGGGAAAAGGAAGAGAAAGGGAAGAGAGCAAGAAAAAGAGCAAGAACAGAGAACAACGTAGAAGGATTTCATTTGTTTTGTCTTTTTAAAAGGAAGAAGTGATCAGAGAATACAGGCGTTAAATGGAACATAAGAGAAAAACAAGAGATGGTTAAGAGAGAGGGCAAGGGGATTAAAGAGGGGCAGAGCGGTTTTAAAGGGAGCTTAGTTGAGGTTAACTGTCAGGGGCATTAAACTAGGCACTTTAAATTTTCATTCACGGATCTTCGGTTTCACAGCTCCTGGTCTTCTAAGTTGTATTCTGGGAGCCACTCAGTGCTTGTATTCAGCCAGGATGAACCAGTGCAGGGGTCACAACTATTAAAATACTGAGTTAGCAAATGGTCTCAGTCCTAAGGTACAGCCACTCACCCCTCCTTGCTGCCTGATGCCTCAGCCCCCATCTTCAGGATGCCAACTCCTCGCCACCTGGCAGACAAACGAAGGGTTAATCCCTGGACCAGCAGAGTCTTCCTGTCCCTGTTCCAGGACTCCAGCATGATGGGTTGGCAGACATTTAGAATGTCACCCCTGTGTTGATGGAGCTGCTACTACACCAAGCACAGAAGGATTAGTCTCTGGGTTTCAACTGTACTGATTAAAATATTATCATCCTGCAATACAGGCTAGAAAGAATCAAAACAAAGAACAAATGTGTTCTGAAGGTCAGCCAACCCGACTCTGGCCTCAGTGAAAGAGAAAAATTCAGCAATGATGCAGATGTTTTCCAGATACCAGCTGAACTTTGAGATTAGATCTACATACTCTTCCAGGGCATTGTGCCTACTGAGGAGCAAAGGTTAAGAAAAATACTTCAGTTGAGCATAGAACTTTGCTGATGATATATCTAAACAATACCCTAACTCCATCTTACCTGGTGATTTAATCTCTTTAAAGGATTCCAGCTATTGATGAAATCCCTCGAGCAGAAATTTACTCAACAAAGTTCCAGATCTGAGACAAGCATACATTAAGAGTTAGGTCATAGTTTGGTTCTGTCTTCAAAAGCCCCTATTAATTTGAGGCATCCACTGATGTGTGTGTGTGTGTGTCTCCATGTGTGTTTTAGTTTTGGTCAGTTACCTTTTCCCTGTACTGCTAGATGTGCATTGTGGAGTAAAAACTTACAGCGATCAGTATTTCAGTAGATCAAAACCCCTCCATTTTGATGTAGTCACACTTGCCTATCACTGGGAGGCAAGGGATCTTGAATTTAGACTCTTAGTCTTTCCTTCCTTCCTCCCTCCCTCCCTCCCTCCTCTCCTCCCTTCCTTCCTCCCCTCCCTCTCTCCCTCCCTCTCTCTCTCTCTCCTTCCTTCTGGAAGTTATCATTCTTTTTTCATGATTATCCCAAATTCTCTTTAAGTATAAAGATTTAATCACTAGTTTTGTTAAAACATTTTCTCCTTCCTCTGAAAAATCACCACAAAAATCTGATAATAATAGTTACCAATTACCTGGGGTGATCTATTTCTACTTATTTATTTATTTACAGCTTTGTTTTTCTTCAATGAAACCTCCTTTTCTTCTGGTTGAGTTATGTCTTCTGTCCATGCTGTGATAAGTCTTCAGGTCCCTGTCCCAGGGCTCCAGCATGATGGGTTGGCAAACATTTAGAATGCCATAATCCTGAACTATGTTCTCTCAAACAGAAAAGCGACTTCCACAATGGGATGTGAACTGAAGTTGGGCCTTTAACCCCAGTGTAGGAATACAACAAGCCTTAGGACAGCTTCCTCTGGTGTGAATCATCCTGCCTGGGGAATCCTGGGGGCAGCAGCAACCGCAGTAGTTTGGAGCCATTCCCCATCCACTGTTGAGCGGGTTTCATTAAGACCAGTCAAAAAGAAATCCCAAGAGCGCTGTTGGACCACAGTGCACCATTAATCTATAGTTCACTTGGGGTTCTTCTCTCTCCATCCCATGAGCCAATATTCCTGAACATTTGTCCAGCCTTCCTTTAAAGAATGAGCTAACAAGTAACCTTATTCTGTTTCTCTGGAAGGGGATTGTTGGGGAGAAAAAAAGGTAGAGATACTCAGGTACAAGCTTAGCCTCTCTGTGACCTGAGCCTTCCCCTGCCTAGTGCACTGTTCTTTCTGGCAGGAGGCTGAGAAGACTCCCTTTATTCTGACAACAGGACACTGAGACCCGCTGGGACATCCCCAGCGTGCAAATGGTTCTAACTGTGTTTCCTTGTGCAGGTCTCAGATTAGCAGGTTATGGTGGTTTCTGGGAGGCCTGGATTTTCTGCAGAGGAGGCCCTGCTGAGAGAACAGCTGAAGTTTGCCCCCAAGATCAGAGAGCAAGCTTGTTTAGGTTAAGGCTTCAAAGTGCTAGCTTTTATTACATTTTAATGATCATAGTCATATTTTATTCATAGAGCTCAAGCTGAGCAGCCTGGAGTCAGGAGAACAGAAGGTTTCCATTTCACACTCAGGTCAGTCTACGAAAAAGTTTGAAATAGAAGGAAGCTTGGGGATTGTGCATCATTATTAAAAAATGAACATAAAGGATTTGCTGAATACTGACAATAAACTATCTGGGGTAATAGATTTATTATGGAGGCTACGATGGCTTATGTTGAATATGTGAACAAGTCACATCTCATTTGGTAGAGAACCAATCTCTCATTAACTTCTATTTCCAGACCTTCACAGTATACCTCTAGTAGAGATATAACTCTACCTGGAATTCTTCTCCAACTTTGAAAGTTTTAGAACATTCTCTGTATTTTACCTTGTGCTTTTTAAAAAGGAAAAGAAAAGAAAGAGAAATATTGGGTTGTGCTCCATTTTTACATTTCTATGTGGAGAAGATTGAGGGAGCTTCTAATTCATTTTGTAGAAAAGAATGAAGAAGAATTTAATTTCCTCTTTACCCTGCTGCTAGATGCAAGTAATGATAGGGGGCGATTAACTTTTATGTTGCTGGAGCATTTTCACATAAAAGTCATTTTCAAAGAAACAGCAAGTAAGCCTGGTGATTTAGAGTTCGTTTGAGGCACTTTCAAAGTGACCTCTGTATTTTGGGGGAGATTAGGACAATACTGATGGTGGTGGTTGGGGGTGAGACTCAGATGTATAATTGGAATCAGTTGTGAAGGATTTATCTGTAAATCCACCTTGAACCCTTTGGCCAAAAGAGAAAGCTTTAACTGTGGCCAATGTTGACTTTTCTTTGTCTTTTTTACTTTTTGCAGCTGTACTTGGAGATCAAAGGACACCTCTGGAAGGGACCTCAGGTTAATGATGATAACAGTTGTTCAACATTAATTCAGCATCATCAGTTTTCCATGATCTGCCTTAATTCAGGGTCATATTTTTGTATATTTAGCAGGTTCCTTATAATTATGGAGTGAATAAATAAATGAGTAAAGAAAGGGAATACGAGCATATTACTCCCTCCTATCAGATCATCCAAAAACTGTTTTCTTGGATGTTGCAAAGCATTATATGGTTTTCTTTTTTCTTCTTTGTTTTTCTGCTGTAGATTTACTTCCTTAATTACATTTTGCTTGGGTTAATATGAAAATTCATGTTTTTTAGTACTTTCCCACGAATTATGTGGATTTACAAACCCCGAGGGTGCTGAATAGCAAGGAGACATCAGGAATAAAGTAAAAATGTTCCAGAGATAATTCGTAAGAGAGTAATCCACTCATAGTTCATTTTCCTAGATGACAACCATTTGTTATTTATGTGTCTCACCAAACTCTTACACCTCCCGCTAAAACTTAGGACCTCAGCAGTAGGAGATAATCACCTACATGTGGCTTGTGTATTACCAGAGCTTTGCCTGAAAAAAGGAGGCATTTAATTCCAAATGTTTTCAAAGTATTTTTTGTAGACTTTTTGGTTCTGGAAACACTGCATTCTGGAGATTTTTCTATTTAGACGACAATAGGTCCCATTCTTAAGTTTCAGTTTTCTTATTGTGAAATGGAAATAACTAAACAAGTTGTGAGAATTTAAAGAGGTAATCCATGAGAAGAGATTCGGACAGTTCTTGGCTCGCTATAAATGCCCAACACTATTGGGTATCTTTATCCTTACTATTGTTGTATGTTCTGTAGAGCAAATTAGCATTACTTCTGCTTTCCTGTGAAATTGTTAGTGGCTGGGATATCTTCACTGATACTAAGCACATAGGCTAGTGCAGTGTTTTCAACCTTTTTTTAGTCTCACAGCACACTTGAATCTATAGGTAAACTTCCACGGCACACTTAAATTATGTTGATCAAAAAAAAAAAAGAGTGAAAAAAAGAATATACTTATGGTGTTTTGAACGTCTTTCAAAATAATTTTATTAATGATCTTCAAAAATTTTTGTGGCACACCTAAGATCCTCTCACTGTTGAAAATCATGCCCCGCAATATAATACTTAAAAATGCACAAGGAAGTAATACAATTTTTATAAAAATGTTAAAGAAAAAAGGAAATCATGTCTCGTAGCATACTAAATGAACTTATTTTATTAAGTAATTAAAATTTCTTTTAAGATACTTCACTGCCAATTGTCATATCACTGATTGATGTAACCTAATTAGTGCTACAATATATTGATATAATTCCAGCTCTTTGGCAAATTAATATATACTTTCTTTTTTTTTTTTTTAGGCTTTAAAAACTATGACTTACAGTAGCTCAAAGACCTTAATCTTTACCTACTGAAGCTACAACCATGTTTAAAGACCTTGATTTCATTTCTCTAGGGTATAACTGCCAAAAAGGATATAGCGATAAATACAAGTTGTCCCAAAAGTCGACTTAAAGTTGCTGTACATAGGCAGAATGGGAGATTGTAGCTAAGTTGTACCTTTATTTACAAAATGCTCATTACAAAATTTTCTAAAATATTTATAAAATATTTTCTATGTGTTGGCCACCTGTGTATAAAATTATGTAATGAATATTTTGTAAATGAAGGTATAATTTAGCTACAATTTCCCATTCATCCTATGCATGGAAACTTTTGGGGTGACTTTCAGGACACTCTGTAGTGTACTAACTTTATTTAGCAGATGGGAAAACTGAGGCCGGGAGTGCTCACATAGTTAGAGATAACTAACAATTTGGACTAGGATCAGATCTTCTTATGAGAAGAACTATATTTTTCCCAAGGTACCACGTGAATCTCCACAAGAAAGCAACTTAAATAATCCTGTGACACTTTAGCACACTTTTATTCAGAGGTAGAGGATTAAGGTCCTTGGTCCATGATAAAGATAATGGCCAATAGTGAAGCAGTCCCTATACATTGTATCAAGTCATTATGCTAAGTGTTTTATAAGCATAATCTCATTAAATATTCATAGCAACTTTATAAGGTCATTACTATCATTATCCTTAATTATAGTTAGGAAAGTAAGACTCGGAAAGGTTAAGAGCTCAGATTATAAATTGTGCGCCAGGTAGCCACAACAGTACACTATGGTGCAATAGTCTAGGCCCTGCTCTTCCACTGGTCCCCAGAACTGCCTCCAGACACCTTACTCTTGCAACGAAGAGAGAGAAGACAATGTCTGCTGTCTGCAGCTGCTTATCTTAGTCAGTTCAGGCTGCTCTAACAAATTACCAGACTGACTGACTTAAACAATAAGCATCCATTTCCCACAGTTCTGAAGCCAGGAAGTCTGAGATCAGGTGCCAGCATGGACCCCTGGCGAGGGCCTGCCTCCTGGTTTGCAGATGGCCATATCTTACCTGAGTCCCCACCGGGTGGAAAGAGGACTATTGAACTCTCTGATATCCCATCATAAAAGCTCCACCTTCGTGACACGATCACCTCTCTAAGGCCCTACCTACATACTAAGCTAATTAGTCTTTAGGTTACCATAAATATACAGCTATTTTTCTGTTGATAGCCTTGTAATTTTATTCATTCTGTATAGATAAAATTGTTACAGTTTTATGTAGGAAAATCAATAATTCTTTTATTATTTCTGATTCCAGTAAGGTAGAAAGTACACCCCAATCCCAAGAATACATTCATATTCACTTGTATTTCTTCTACTGTTTTTATGATGTCTTTTTGTACATTCAAAACTTTAACCAAACTGGAATTAATTTGGGTGTTTGGTGTAAAACAGGGAGACTTCTTTATTTTTCTTAAATTATTAGTCTTTTAACCCTACCTATTTAGTGAATAATCTACCCCTTTCCCACTTATTTGAAATATTTTGAATTCTTAAAAATGAATTTTCTGATGCAATTTTTATGCTATTTCAATAATACATTTCTGTATCAATAGACCAGTTTTAATTATTGTTGGGTGTGCACTTAATTTACACAGTACTTGACTGGGTTTCTAGTTTCCTGGCCCTTTGCAAATTGCAGGAAGTAACCTCAAGTCTCTTAGAAGGAAGTCTGAGTTCATTCTGTAGAATATCATTCGTTCTTATTTAAAAAGCAAATCCTGCCATTTGGGACAATGTGGATGGACCTGGAGATGTTATGTTAAATGAAGGACTCCAGGCACAGAAAACTAGAGAGCTCATGATCTCAATTATATGTGGTATCAAGAAAAGTTGAACTGGCAGAAGCAGAGGGTAGAATGATGGCTACCAAGGCCTGAATAGTGGCGGGTCTGGGAAAGTAGTGGTCAAGGGGCACAAAATTTCAGTTACACATGTGCAAGGTCTGGAGATCCAACATACAACATGATGACTAAAATTAATAATGCTGTACTATATGTTAAAAATTTGCTGGCTTGGCGCCTGTGGCTCAACGGGCTAAGGTGCCAGCCACGTATACCTGAGCCGGCAGGTTCGAATCCAGCCCAGGCCCGCCAAACAACAATGAGGGTTGCAACCAAAAAATAGCCGGGCGTTATGGCGGGCGCCTGTAGTCCCAGTTACTTGGGAGGCGGAGGCAGGAGAATCGCTTGAGCCCAGGAATTGGAGGTTGTTGTGAGCTCGAGGCTCTATCTCAAAAAAAAAAAAAAAGAGAGAAATTTGCTAAGAGCATAAATCTTAAATATTCTCAACACAAACACACACATACACAAAAGGTAGCTATGTGAGGTGATGGCCATGTTAACTAACTTGACAGTAGTAATTATTTTGAAATGTGTATGTACTGTATATCAAAACCTCACATTGGACATTTTAAGTATATGCAATCTCTATTTACCTATTACCTCAATGAAGCCGGAAAAAAATGTAGAAATGATTGTGATCAACCTGACTATAAGGTGAGAGGCAGGAAACACCCCAACATAGCCCTGAAAACTCATGAAGTTGCGTGGGATTACTTAATATAAGTCAAACTTCTTTCAAGAGCTCAATAGCTTCTCCGACTTTTACTACATGATTCACATTCATAAAGAACTCAGGTTATAAAAAATAAATATTCATATATTCTTAGAATCAGAGCCTATCTCGTGGAGGAACTGTGTTATTGTGAAGCATGGAGAAAACCCAGACCCTGCTTCGCCATCTGGATGACATGTAGTAAATTTCAGTCCCTATTTATAATCTGTGCAAACTGCAGGAAAAAACAAAAAGGAATACAAATTGAAATCAGTTCACAAAATAGTTGAACCAATTATGTAGCAAGTGTGTATGTGTCTTGTTAGAAACTGCTTGTGGGAACTAGCAAATTTTGTATAGATAGCTCTAAGTTTGAGCAACTACCAAAAGCCAGGTTGTTTTAACCTTAGGTACAATTGGGACAGCTAAAATCCTGGAAGTATAACTCAGCTTTGATAGGTCTATAAAAATTAATTCTGCCTTTTCTATAAATTCTTCCTCCATTGCTTGGAATGTCTAAGAACAAGTGGCAGCACCTAATAGACTTCGGGACTCACACTCAGCCATATGCTCTCTGGATCCCGCTGAGGAGAATCTTATGATATTGCTGGGAGGACAGGAGTGAAACTGCTAATGCGGAGGGGGAGACGGCTGACCATGCCCAGTTGTATGCAGTAGCTTTATTTTAAAATCAAAAATTAGTTTTTATTCAATAAACATACAGATCTTCAGTGAACAATTTGATGAGTTCTAACATATATAACTAACCCCCAAACCAAGAGAGAGAACATAGCTCTGTCACCTCAGAGACGCCTCTCATGTTACTTCCGGCCCTACCTGACTAAAGGGATAATCATGCTTTTTATTTTCTAACATAATACATTTTATAGTTATTACAAATAGAAGCTTACTATAGTGTGTTCTTTTGGGGGGCGGACTTCTTTCATCAGCAAAATGTTTTGGATAGACGCCCATATTGCTACCTGAGTCTTTAATTATTTTTGTTGTTGTTGAATGTTATTTTCTGTATGAATGCTCCATCTCGTTTTATATATGCGCACATTGATGCCCATTTGCGTTGTTTCTGGATTTGGGCTATTGTGAATAAAGCTGCTATGAATGTTTTTATGCATCTCTTTGTGGATGTAAGTTTTCATTTCTCGGATAAGTCTGAGAGAGGGTCTGCTGGGTCAAAGGGCCAACATGCTTCCATTAATAAACCGCCATCATGATTTCCCACAGGGGTTGTACCTTAAATTCTGGCCAGGAGTGAGTGAGTATTCCACTGGTTCCACCCTTCTCCACATTTGGTATTATCAGCCTGTTTAAGTTTAGACATTCTAGCAGGGGTGTCCAACCTTTTGGCTTCTCTGTCCCAGCACAGAAGAGTTGTGTTGGGCCACACATTAAATGCACAAACACTGAGGAAAGCTGATGAACAAAACAACAAGGTCCGTGCATAATTTTCACTCTGTCTGTCACCACAGATAAGCAAAATGTCCCTGTATAATCTACACGCATCCCATGGGCCGCAGGTTGGACGCTGCTATATGGGTTTGAAGTAGTATATCATGGGTGTTATAATTAATTGTACTTTCCTTATGACGAATGAAGTTGAGCACATTTTTAAGTGCTTATTGGTTAACTTTTTATCTTCTTAAATGAAGTGACAATTTAAGACTTATGTTCATTTTTAAAATGTGGTTATCATTTTATTATCAATTGGTGAGAGATCTTTAGATACTCTGGATGCATGTCATTTATCAGATACATTGTAAATATTTTCTCCCATTCTCAGGCTATTTTTAATTACTTTTAGAAGAACTTTCAATTTTTTAATTTATTTTTCTTTGCGGCAGAATCTCCCTATGTCGCCCTCGGTAGAGTGCCATGGCCTTATAGCTCACAGCAACCTCAAACTCTTGGGCTTAAGTGATTCTCTTGCCTCAGCCTCCCAAGTAGATGGGACTACAGGCGCCCGCCACAACACCCAGTTAATTTTGTTGTTGTTGTCATTGTTGTTTGGCAGGCCCGGGCTGGGTCTGATCCCACCAGCCCTAGTACATGTGGCCGACACCCTAACCACAGAGCT
This sequence comes from Perodicticus potto, assembly GCA_963574655.1. NCBI lineage: Eukaryota > Metazoa > Chordata > Mammalia > Primates > Lorisidae > Perodicticus > Perodicticus potto. The sequence goes on along the minus strand of CAUYRH010013181.1, from coordinate 23,209 downwards.
ATGGGCGCCGAGCCAGAACTTTTAAATTTTGATAAAGTTTAATTTTCCATTTTGTACACTATGGTTAGTGGGTTTTTTCTGCCCAGTCTAAGACATCTTTGCCTACCTCAAGGTGGTATAGATGTTTCCTAAATGTTTCTTCTAAACGTTTTTAACTTTAATTTTTATAATGAGAGGTCTAATCCATCTCAGATTAATGTACAGGTATGGCATGAGGTAGGAATCCAGGCTTACTTTTTTTCCCACATAAATATGTACTTCCAACAGCATCTACTGAAAATATTTTGAATTGAATTATCTTAATGCCTTTGTTGAAACGTTGATTGTTAATATGAAGGGCTGTTTCTGGATCTTTCTCTAGAACTTCAGACTGACATCCAAATGCCCTACTTGCCATTGCCACCTGAATATCTATTAGACGTCTCAAACTGGACACAATCCTAAACTGAACTCTGTTTTTCCCTCCAGACTTCTCCCACATGTAGTCTTCCCCGCCTCAGTTTATCACAATTCCATTCTTCTAGGACACATAGATATTAATAAACAATTAATTCCTTCCCCTCAGGACTTGATAGTTATTTGGGGATATGGAAATATTAAGATTGAAATAATTTTAGTGTTAGCCTTGAGCTTCTCAGTCCTCATCGCATCATTTTGGAGTCTAATTTTTTTTTATTTCGTTAAATATTTTATATATATATATATTTTTTGTTGTTGTTTGTTTGTTTACTGAGACAGGGTCTTGCTTTGTTGCCCAAAATAGAGTGCAATGATATCATCATAGCTCAGTGCAATCTCAAACTCCTGGGCTCAAGTGATCCACCTGCCTCAGCCTTCCAAGTAGCTGGGACTACTATACCTGGGTAATTTTTCTGTTTTTTATAGAGACAGTCTTGTTATGTGGCTCAAGCTCGTCTCAAACTCCTGACCTAGAGTGATCTTCCCATCTCAGCTTCCCAAAGTGCTAGAAGTATAGGTGTGAGCCACTGTGCCCAGCCTGGGCTCTAATTCTTAAAAACACACAGCAACTGAAAATGCAGAGACTAAAGAGAAAGTATGACATCCTTCCCACAGTGACCCCTGTTCCTACCTCATTTCACTTTATGTAATTAAGAAGACAAGCATAAGGAACACATTTTAGAAATATTCTCAAACAAAATTTGGAGATTTGAAATTTTAATACAGAATTTGGCTTTGGTTACTTAACAAATACATTGTATTTCCAAACAGTGCTGCAAAACAAGAAGTTATTGTGTGCATTACCGATGACGTTATAAAGCTTCTCACATGAAAGCACTTACCGAGAGCCAGGCAACATGTATAGGACTTTACTTATGTAGATGCTCCCATTTCCTCTTCACAATAATGCTACAAGACGGACTATGGTGCTGTGATTATACACAGTTTCAAGACTTCAAGAGGTTAAATAATTCGACAGAGCTCACTAACTATGACTATACATTTCCTTGGGAGTATCATGCTGAAAATAAACCTTTTGTTGAATTCCCAGTGCTGACTGCACAATTATGGGGCTCTTTAAAATTTATTCTTGTGATTCTATAATCCCATTACTGAGTATCTACCCAGAAGGAAAAAAAACTCATCTTATCATAAGGACATTTGCTTTAGACTGTTTATCGCAGCTCAATTTACAATTGCCAAAATGTGGAAATAACCTAAATACCCACCAACCCAGGAATGGATTAATGAGCTGTGGTATATGTATACCATGGAATACTATTCAGCCATTAAAAGAGACGGAGACTTTACAGCTTTTGTATTAACCTAGATGGAGGTGGAACATATTCTTCTTAGTAAAGCATCATAAGAATAGAGAAGCCAAGGATCTCGTGTGCTGAATTCTATTATGAAGGCAGTAGATGAACTAATACATGGTGGGGGATAGGAGAATGCAGGAGTGGGGAGAGGGGGGAGAGGGTTGGGGATCACGGAGTATGGCACACCTCTTGGGGGAGGGACATAATTATTAGATGGAAGTTACCTAACAAATACAACCACTATAAACTAATTGTTTGTAGTCTCAATGAATCCCAAACAATGAAAAAAGAAAATAAGAGAAAAAGAAAATTCATTCTTGTTAGAATGGATTAGAATATGGCCATACCTAGACTGGTTAAGCTTATTGTTAGAGATTTAGTATTTGACAACAAAATCTGGCCACAACATCCCTCTGCCAGAGAAAATGTTGGGTAATAATGTGAATGGCATCTCTAGGATCACTTGCTACCATCCAGCTACTTCCAAAAGAGTTCCCCAGGGCCCTCTGAAGCCCATCAACAGACTAGTTTCCACCCACGGACGTCCAGAGTCACATACAGTTGAAAGATAAGATGCATGAGTTTCAAGAGAGGAAAACGTTTTGAAGTCAGGGTTCTAGGCTGGCTACGCTATCTATAGGATTTGTAGTCGAGACACTGCCCCTCACCTGTAACACGTCCACAGAAGTTGTGCCTACACCTAGAAACAGATCCGGGACTGACAAAGAAGTTGCTGAGCATTGGGAGACTGCGCAGATGTGGCCTCTGTGAAAGGAGGAGTTAGTCTCTTGCTAGCTCCTCTTGGAAGCTGCAGAATCACCCCTGGGAGATTCAGTGTTATGATGCTTTCTCAGGTACCCTGACATCGCTTTTGACCTTGCAGGCTTGAGTTACTTTGGTCACAGGTATGGGTAAGTCACTCTTCAGCATCTAAATTGTCTGTTTATACACTAGGAGAATAGAAACCTTTCCAGTTTGTTCATTGACTTCTGAGGATCTCCAATTTCTTTCCAAAGTCCCAGAAATAGACTCATGCTTTATTTCCCCAAGACCCTGATTCCCATAAGAGTAACACTTGTTTAATACCATTTCTATCAGTTTTTTCTCTTCTTTGCCCTCCTTATCCCTCCTAGGTCCATTGCTAAAACTCAGTTCCTATGGCTGCAGAGTTCCCACTACCTTTCATGGGCCTTCTTCAGGCTACCTGCTGGCTTTAGGTTGTGGCTGCTACCAGTGGTTCATTTCACTATATGCACATTCAGGTAGACACACACATACGACAGGGGTCGTACCAGATCAAGACAGCCACATAGCTATCAGCACAGATGTGGGACTCGAGGCTGCATAGCACAGACTCATGTAGAACCCAAAGAGAGAATTGAACTGATCAAAGGGATAGTTTCGATGTGGGAAGGGCTTGATTCCTGAGCACTCAGCAGTTAAGAGGAATTTCATATTTGATGAAACAGGCAGAACTGTTGAAATACTTGAGCAAGGGGGTTAAAGGATGAAAGCAAAGCTTTAAAATGACTAGTCTGGCTTTGGTGGCATGCCCTATGACTCAGAGGCAGAGAGACTGCATTTAGGATGGTTTTACAACAACAAAGGAATAAAAATCTATGGGCCAAGTTTATGGGAATGGACAGGAAAAACAAAGAAATTAAAAGAAAAATGAGTAAGAGATGATATCAGAATTTATATGCTTAACAGCTGGGAGAAAATGGATATGTGTAGTTGAAAATCCAGATGTTCTCAAATACATCGTCAATATTTTATTGTTAGCTGAGCCACACAGATAAACTGTAAAAGTTTCTTTTTTCCTGATGGCCAGATAGCTATTTTGTAGACATAAGAATGCTATGTAAACTCAGAGTCAACAATGTTTAAGTACAAGCTAATAAATTTTGATAGGTGCAGGAGCTAGTTATTGGTAATACTAAATTGTAAGAATAGTATGGATAGAGATCTAAATCAACTTAGAAACTTTCCAGCATGAACAGTCATGGAATTACTTGCTTGCCCCAGCTCGTCTGGGAGTAATATATGGTGGGCCATTAACAAAGAATGTGAGTTTTATTTATTATTATTCTGACTCGGAGAGAGGGTAGGCTGGTAGGTCTTGCCTTTCTGTTTCTTGAAAGGCTGAATTTGTTTAGAGACAAATGATATATTACATATGATATAATAGTCTATTATAGACAAAGCAGCTATTCTGATGACAGGCCAACGTGGGCACTAATTTCTTCTCTGCTATTTAGCAACTATGTAACTTGTGCCGTCACTTCCCCTGTGAGGTGGTTGATTTCTTATTTGCAAAACAGGGACAATAGAACATAATTCATGAGTCTGCAATAATTAAATGAGTTAATGTGGTGAAATGGCAGATGCATGGAAGGCACTCAGTAAATGCTAGTTGCTTTCATTGAAAAACTTCAAGAAAAGTTTGTTTACTTAGCCAAGTACTAGAAGGGTTATTTTGATACACCCCCTAAGATTTCTTAGGGGACTAGACCTGAATTTATGGAGTGTTGGAAAAATGTATGTGTAACCAATGCCATCTGACTCTTACCAAATTAGCATAGGGTGCTGACTCTAGCAGACAAGCAAGGACAAAGAGATGATGTGCAAAGTCCACTTCTCTTGAAGAAAAGTGAGAAACTAATCAAGGAAGTCAACTGAAAGAGTGAATTATAATTCTACCTAAGTTTGGGCAGATTTATTTCCATTTTTGAAGGAAAGTAATTGTATCAGTGAATAGATGGAAGGGTCAACAATACAAAGATGAAGAAGGGACCAAATCATAGTAATAGGGCAATAAATCCAGAGCTCTGAGAAGCCAGAAACTAAAATGTAAAAATCAACCAAAGTAATATGTCTGACTTTGTTTTTGGAAGCAGATGTTATTGAGGATAGATGGCAAATCCTCCACACAGTGGGAATGATTGTGTCTTTTGCTGCATAGGAAATGCTGATTTAGTATTTGGGAGATTTTTATTAAGAAATTTAATCTAAGTTTGGTGGAAAACAAGGACAAGTAATTAATAGTCAAACTAAAGGATGAAGAAAGGGACAAAGCAAGTTTGAATAAAGGAAGAAAAATGAGGCAGAGACTTATTTAAGGAAGCAAGGCTAAATTATGACCTTCAAGCCTACATAAGTAGCTCTAAACAAGAATAGCAATTGGTGAGGTAATGGCCTAGTATTTAGAAAACCAATAACTTTTCTTCTGTGTTTATTCTGGGTATATATATACCAGCACAACAATATAAAATAATTAATTGTGAAAATTGGATGAGTTTTACCCTAAAGCAAGGATAAAAATAAGCCAAATAGCTCATGCACATATGTGTAGATAATGTCATTGAATTTGTTCATGAATCTAGTTTGAGAGAAAGAGAAAAAAAGGAACAACACTAAATGACCATGGGAAATTTGTAGAAAACTAAAGAGGTAAAACATAAGAGGAACAGAGGAGGCTGTGAAGAGATTTAAGAAATAATTTGTTGAAGACTTTTCAAGGCTAAGGTGAGATCCCTGATGGACAGATGGAAGGAGGAAGTCCACATCACGTCTGAGAAAGGCAGATGAAGGCCAACAAGTGGAAGAGATTGATTTGTGAAGATTTTACGGAAAGTAGTACAATTTGGAATTATTCCCTGAGAGCTGAGACCATGTGACTTCACATGCAACCATATGTGTCTGAAGAAAATTGAAACTGAATTGAAATCTAGAAATTGAAACTGAAAGGAGATGATATGGAGTATAGGAAATCGAAGTTCACCATTATTTGAATAATGCTTTTTGTGATGCCAGCTACAAAATTAAGCCACGTCTTAAGAACTCAACTGTTTGATACGTGTATTCCACATCCTTGCCTCACGCTATTGGTATGTTTCTTTTTTCTGCTTTTCGTTCGCTTGAGTCTAAACTGATTAGGGGGACCACTAACTAGACAAATACTTCTGGAATTGTCCGCAAATACAATGTGGCATCTGTGACAAGGTTATTTTGGGAATTCAAACATGTAATTAGTTGGGGAAAAATAGGCAAGGTGCTAGGAAGTTGATCGTAAGTGGACTTAGTGAAGACTGAATGAGAATGGCCTTCAATGTCTGCTTTGGTCATGCCTTGGGACGGACATTGAGCCCCAGCACACACACCAACTTCTGGCACCTTCACACTCTCATCCCAGCCTTTCTAGCCTTTTTCTGATATTTGATCGGCTGACTCACACGCAGGCAGATAGAAGGTCATGTGGAATCTCCCATGGAAACAGGAAAACCTCTCTCAGTAAGTGAAGAATTGACTTCCGCAATCAGAATACATTTCTAGTTCACAAAGTTTATGGATATTAACCTAATTTGAGACCAAACCTGCCAAAGAATTTAGCTAGCATCATCTCATACATCTAAGAGATGTATGGATGAACAATAAAACACCATATTGCACAGCCCTGAGGAGAGCAAAGGAAATACTTAGTATGAAAAACAAAAGCTGTGTGATCTTCAAAGGGAGCAAAGGCAACCCTCCACAAACTCCGGGAGCTGTGCTTGTGGTTTAATGGCTTGTTTATGATGTCACATAGTCATGTTGACTCTGCCCACAGTCAGTCACTGTCATGATACACAGAAATTCAGCAAATGAATTCTTCCCAGTGGAGAAACAGACTTCCTTGCTCTATAAGGCAGTCATTTGCTTGTCATCAAGTTACTAAAACCAATCATTATTTTCAGGGACTGCTGAAATTATTTAGGAATCCCCTGTCCCTAGGCAGCCAGACCTGAAGCTTTCAGCTGACCTTCACAGCTTCTGCCATTAGGGCAGTAAATCTCCCCTGAAGGCAGACAGCACTTGGGTAATTTCAGAGAGGGCAAAGGAGCAGAATTATAGGTTGTCTGGAAAGGGTTGAAAGATTAGACGTCTGGAGGAAAAAAATAAAATGAATCATGCTGAAGAGTAACTACTTCGTAGGGTCAAAGTTTAAATGTCTGTAATCTGTGTTTTAGTTTGACTTGCTGCTGGGATAATTAATGTTCTCAGGTCTTAGATTAATTGAAAATAAAGCATTACAGTTAGAACAGAAGAAATTTATTTCAAGAAACAAAAAGGATATTCATTTACAAACCTATCCATCAGTCATTGAAAACATGAAGATACCTATAAATGATCTAACTTTACTTTTCTGCAATGAGTAATTTCCTCCTTTTCTTAATTATAAAAAGAAACAAAAGATTATGCAGGTGTCCTCAAACTTTTTAAACAAGGGGCCAATTCACTGTCCCTCAGACCGTTGGAGGGCCGGAGTATAGTTTAAAAAAAAAAACAAAACTATGAACAAATGCCTATGTACACTGAACATATCTTATTTTGAAGTAAAAAACAAAACAGGAACAAATACTATTCACACTGCCACATGTGGCCCGCGGGCCGTAGTTTGAGGACCCCTGGTTTAGAGCAAGAATGCTGAAATAATATTAGGGTAGATCCTCAACTTTTTTTTGAATGTCTCTTTTTGCATGTAGCTTAATTTGTATGCTGTCTAAAGCTTTCATTTAAAGAACCACGGAAGATTTTAAAAGGAATTAGTGGCTTCTGATCCTACTATCTAGGTAGGTGGGTGGGTGTAGACCCTGAGCTTGAGGCAACTTTGTAGGAGCGTGTGTCATGTGCTGTCTTGTGCACACATGGCTGAGTCAACTGAGGAGTGCATTCAATCGCTTTTGTACTTAGCAGCGGGTAAGCTTGCATTGCGTGTTTAACAATGCATGTCGATTTCATATACTTCTGGTCTTTAAGAAAACAATACAATGCCCAATAATTGGAGAGCAAGTGTATAAATATTCCTGATGATTATGTCAGGAAACAAAATTTTCTGTAGTCTGCCAAGAGCATGGGTGTATTTGGATCCTAGTTTTATCTATTAGTCTGATTGAGTTGTACTAGGCAGAAGATAGAGTTAAAAGTAATGCTTAGGGAAGGGAAACTTTTAAAAATCCAAATTATTCAGATATTGCATTCAGAATTCTGTGTTTATAATCAACTTGATACTGTACAAATAAAAAGTATAAAGCAGAAATAAAGTAGAAATCCATGACCAAGGAAGAAGTTGGTGGATCATACGGACACTTAGAAACATTGATTGATATTGTCAAGTGCTTCTTGAGAATGAATGGGTTTAACTTAGAAGAGGGGATACCTTTGTGGGTGGCTTCTACTCACAACCATGTTCTGCTGCACATGAGAGAGGTGGCTCTACTAGATTCTGTGACTTCAGGCAAATAATTCTGCAACTCTCAGTTTCCCCATTATCAAACTTTTCAGAGCAGTCCTGCCTTTCATGTGTCACGTGTGCAGTAAAGGGGGAATTTTTCATTCTTTTCATGACTCTCTAAGGTGCTGTGATTACTCCTGCCACGCCAGGACAGCTGTAGAAATGTATGGCCTTGACCATGGTGAAGCTAGTTGTGCCTGTAACAACTTTGGGTTCTAACGAGATCCCTCTGGACACAATGTCTGGTATGTCACCAAGACTGCGCAGATGGAATCAGAAGAAATTTATACAGATAAAACTAAGAAAAAAAATCCTGAAAGCAAAACAAAAGCCCACAACCAAAACCAAAACAAAACAGAAACTATAATTTCTGTCAGCTAATTTTGTCACACATCATGAAAGGGAATTGTTAAAAAAAAATGTTTTTCTTTTCTCCATTGTTGCTGTATCACTTTGGTTCTCTGCCTTACTGTTCACGCTTTTCTAAAAGGAAGCTCTATGGCATCTCCGTCTTTAAGGGTTAGTGACCAAAGTGGAATGTTTTTTGGGGGGGAGCACAGATAAGAGCTGTCTCTTACCTTGTGTGAAGACTCACTTCTGAAGAAAGACTCTGGGAGAACAGTGCCCCAAACCCGGCTGTGGTGAAATAGCCAGATATTCACAGTGACCTCTGTGCGTCCACACACTAAATCATTGCTTGCATGTGTCCCGTAGGCAGAACTTGGTGGTAAAGTTTTGTTGGCTGGGACTCTGCGTGTGTTTCTCACTCCACTCCAAATCTTAACTTCATCTTGTTATTATAATAACCTTCCAAAGTGAGCTGTACCTTCCAAGAATCTAACAGATCTCTGGCTCCAAGTGACTTGATCAACTTACAAGTTATGAAGCGTGTGGAGTTAAGCTCTCTATGCTTATTAGAGCTAATTGTACATGGATGTTTTCTGTGTGTGGTGCCCGCAGCCCTATGCCAGGCATGGGATGATATGTAAATCCTTTGATAACATGATTATAAAAGATTTAAAAGTAATTAAAATGACTACCCATGACAATCAGTTTATCAACAATACTGAAGGAAGCTTGCTTTCTTAAAGGCATAATACCGCGTGGGCAGAACTTGCAAATACCTGCTATTTAAGATCTGCTGGAATGGGTAAATTCTCCCTCCTCTCAGAACAGTGGATAATGTCATTTTTCTAGTGTGGGTTTTTGATTATGGCGAGTCTGCTCAGTGAGCCCCAATAACCTCACTGCCAGCTCTTTCCCATTAGTTTTGAAGTTGTAACCCAAGTCAAGAGCTGTTTCTGTGTGACCCCGAGGTTACTTAAGTTTCCCATCTGTGTTTAAGTAAAATAACTGTGATCCGTGATTTCCCTCCAGAGCCCTCAGAGTACGGCAATTACATGAAATTTGCTTGGCTCTTTCATGCATGCCCAGAGTTAGAGAGAAATGCATTAGGTGCTTGGAATAATAATTTCTAAGACATGCCCAAGCTGCTCAATGGTTCTGTGTTTCCTCTCTGATTCATCAATATTCCCACTGTCACTTTTAAGTGCACATTCTAGTACCAAGAAGATACTGGAAATGGAGGGTATATTTTTTAAGCCACGGGAAAGAAGTGGTTTCTATTCTTTCCTGTGGAGTTGAAACCACATATTTTCTCTGTGTATTAAAGCTAGCACTTGGGGCAATGTTTTCTTATTTAACTTTTTTGAGGGGGCTGAAAAAAATGTATTGATTTTTCTAAAGTAAACTAAATGCGGTTGGGCTCGGAAGACAGGCTGAATCGTGGAGATGAGTTAAATAAAGTGTTATGTCTGAGTATCCATTCTCAATAGCTCTTGAGGAAAGGTAATACATAATCCATAATGATGTACTGTCTGGTTCTTCTAAAAACCAAATCCTCCGTGTAGGGAATGTACAGCTTTCTGAGAAATCAATGGACATTAATTTTACAGAACCACAAATCAAATTTATAACAAGTGGAGCGAAACAAAAATCTTGACACATCAACTTGATAGAAATAAGATAAATGTTTAATTATGCAGCCTATTGTGTTACCTTGTAGAAATTCTAAACAGAGTTGCATATAAACAGCACTACCGAGTTTTCTGATGACTAAATAATAAGCTGACGTTGTAAAGTCTAACAATTTAAGAAAAGACAAAAACACGGTAAAGTATAAAATAGGCAAGTAAATAGAAAGGCTCGAAATTTGCTAACAATAAAAACGACAAAACATGTCTGTCAAATCTCCACTATGCAACTTAATAACTATTAGACACTGAGTAAGCTCCTTAATATCGCTGAAATTTAGTTTCTTCATTCATGAAATAGACATCCCAATCTTTTACTCAGGTCACAAGGTTACTGTGAAGAGAAGCGAAATATTTGTGATCGTGTATTACAAATCGTAATGGGCAATGCAAATGCTATTCCAACAATATTTAAAATGTGGCAAAAATTCTTTAAGCCTCGTGATCTTTGCTATGACTTTAAACATGTCACTGGAGTGCTGCTCTTGGAAGCTCACATTTTCAGTTTTCTTCCTGGGTATTTATGCCCATAATTTGGATCAATAGTCCACAGACGGGTCCTGGTGACTAATGATCCTAACAACTCAACTTCTCATAGTTGTGGATAGCAGAAAGAGTTAATGCAGCAAGCTTTTGGACACATGTATTCTTTTGAAGATGAATCAAAACTGGGAACTACTAAATGCGCTCTTGTGGCTAGGTCTCAAGGCAGCACAATGGAAAGCGCGGCAGACAGAGGTTGACAATGTCTTTCACACTCTGCCATTAATTTGCGGTGTGATCTTCCACTTCCTTTTCTGATTCCAGTTACCTGCAAAGCCTGATGGCAACAGGGGACCACAATTATGGAAAGGAATAATCGATGAGGGAAGGAGTGAAGGGGAAAGTCAGCATGAGTGTGGCCTGGGTGACATGCAGCCTTAGCTGGATTCACGGAATCTTCTGGCACGAACCACCAAGAGCACTTGCCCTTTCTAAGACAGAGGGCAGAAGAGGCCTAAGAAGGGGCAGGTGTGAGCCCTCTGCAGGTGATGCTTTGGGCAGCTGGGGTGACGTGCACAGGCCCAAGTACAGAGGACGGCACCTGTGGCAACTGCTCATGAATTTTCTTATAAAAAGCCTTCTCTCTAATGGAAAGTCAGGTAAGTGTGTATTATAACCAAAATTACCCCTGAAACTTACTCTCTCCTCTACACATCATCTTTGTTGAACCAGGAGGACTTTGCTTTGAAAACTGGTCAGTCAGTCTATCTTTCTGCACATCTACCCTGACATCATTTCAGTAACAATATGACCCTGCCTCATAGGATAGATGCCAAGGAAAAGTCTACACTGCAAAAAAAAAGGAAAAATCCCACAAAGTTGATTTAAATGGCTTTGACAGCCCCTCAGTTGTGTTACCTTCACATTATCAATTTCCTATAAATACCAGATTTGCTCTCTGATTGCCCAGGGTCTGCAGGGGGGGAAACCATTGTGAAAAGCTAGGTATTAAACATTTAATTATGTAAATTTTAAACCAAAACATGTAACCAATAGTTGAGAAAAACTTAGAGTATCCTTTCTCAAATGAAGTCCTTCTCTCCTGGAAAGATTTCCAGAATAAAGATTTTTGAAGCTAAATAACTTATGTTTGAAATAAGCTTCATGTTCCACTCCCATCTGAGAGCTTCATTACAAACACTTTGCATAAATAGATTTTCTGTTTGGTGCTTATTGCCCACTGAGTCCCGCAAGTGTAGGTGTCTGCACTGGTCACCTGTGTCACTAGCACCAGGCGCAGTGCCTGGATCATCTTAGCTCTCAGTTGTTTGTTAGAAAAAAGATTTGCGAATATATTGCAGCTTTGAAAATTCCTATTTAGTGTGTTGATCCATAGTTTAATGTGTTAATCCTGTGTTTCCCAAACGAATTTATCCACAGGAAACGCCTCCCTCCCACCCACCCAAACAGATCTTCCATCTGGAATGTATTTTGGGAAATAGTATCTTAGAGTAAGAAAAGACGGTTTGGTAGAGGTTGGCATTTAGTCTCTGTCTAGATGGCCATTGTTGTGGTGATTTGCCTTTTGCCCTTTCCCAAATCCCTTCTCTACCCTCCTCTGTCCTAACCTCCTCAGGTTACATGTTCTGGGTTCCATTGCCCTCTGGTTTCTGGTTGTTTTTAGCCAATGTGAGACAATGCAAGAGATAGAAAGGTAGGCAGAGAGAGAAGTCAGAGAATGTCTTTTCCACTGTGTTTGGAACTAAAGTTCTAGAGGTGGCTGCATCTCTCTCTGGTGATCATTCCCCCTCTCTTATGGGCTCCTGTCCTCTGAACTCTGCCAGGCTCCAATAACATGAACCTTTCCTCCCCTCATCAGATCTCCGGGTGGTAATAACTTCCCCTGGTATTATCCTTGCGATTCTCAACTTTGACTATAAGTTTCCTTGATCACACCAAAACCTCTGAAAAGAGACTTCTCATTGCATTCTCCCCAGAAACCCTATTTTCTGTAGGGCCCCTGACCACCGCAGCTGCAGCCTCTTCAGTCTGGGGTGGATTGCCAAGTGGAACTTGAACTCCTTCCTGGCAGAGTCAGAGCTTCATATAGTAGTTTTGCTATTTTGATCAAAGTTTCATGGATTCCCAGAATTTCATCCACACCCATAGTGGTTAGGACAGAAATAAACCCCAGGACCAAAGTAAAGCACACTTAGGAGTTATCCATCTTTCTAGCTTGTAGCTGGGAGGTGAACTATGGGCTTGATCGTTTTAATCTATTCCTCACACAAATTTTCAGCTTCAAAGAAAATAGGAACTTATTCCTCAGGGCCATCAATCCTCATCTTTATCATAGCTCAGGACACTGTGGGTACTCTGTGCACATTAATTCAATTCACATATTCATTTAGATGATGGCCACAGCTGCTGAGAGTAGACAAAGTGGAGGCCCCATCCATTAGCTGCAGATGAAAGGATAACAGGCGGCACCGCTGTGAACAAAGGCAAAGAGGGATGCTTTGTGAAGAAGGTGCAATCCCCAGGCATAATGTTTAGCAGCCTTTTATGTGATACGAAGACTGCACGAACATACACGCTTTCTTACTATTATAGACTTGGCAATTACTAGGATCTGTCCAGAGGTGGTAAAATAATGCCGAACATTATAATATCTTAGAGCATATGCCCTGTAGATGGGGTTGGTTGTGCCACTGCATGGAGGGTTGGTTTTGCCCTGTAGATAAGGATGGTTGTGTCCACCTCATGGAGTGTTGGTTTTGTAACTAGCTTTAGTAGGCTGAGTTGCCTTGGGAATCAACGGAGATGAGATATAGCAAATCAAATCAAATAAAATTTATGCTGTAAAATAAAATTCCCTAACATGTGGGAAGAGAACACTCCCATTCTGATGATGGGGTTATAGAAATCCGAGGCCTTAGAGAGGCCCCCAGTGGATCCCATGGACAGTGAGAGAGGGTTGTGACCAGGGGAGGTACAGATTTGTCCTGTAAGCCAGTTTCCTGAGCTGGTCAGTAACAAACTGCTATGTGGCACCTCAGAGGGCCTTTCCAGCAGCATCAGTGTAAACACTTGACTGTCAATTAGAGTGGGTCTTTTCTCCTTCCTTCCTTCCTTTCTTTCTCTCTCTGTCTCTCTTTTTTTTTCTTTGACACAGAATCTCCCTCTGTCACCATGGGTAGAGTGTCATAGCATCATAACTCACAGCAACCTCAAACTATTGGGCTTAGGCTATCCTCTTGCCTCAGCCTCCCAAGTAACTGGGACTACAGACACTTGCCAGGATGCCCAGCCAGTTTTTCTATTTTTAGTGGAGATGCTGTTTAGTGGGTTTTGCTGTTGCTCCGACTGGTCTCAAACTCAGTCTCAAGCTCAGGCAATCCCCTGGCCTCAGCCTCCCTGAGTGCTAGTTACTGGCCGGGTCAGACCGTGCTGGACCAGAGTTTTTTTCTATCAGTGATTTTGAGAGAAATAAAACCATTGTAATGACTACCCTTGTTCTGAGCTCTTTTGTTCACTCCATTATCCTTGACATTAGCCCATTTCTTCTTGGCATAGTTTCCATCACCTTGGAAATTATTTCGCAGGATGAAATAGTTACTTTCTAGCTGTGTGGGTCCTTAATATTGGTTGTGCGATTCCCTTCTGTGAAACTGGTTCAAAGGATTTCAGGCTAAACCTGCTTGGGCAGCTAAACTTATGATGAAAATAATAATAACCCACTTCTCTTAGTTTTGCTTGTAATTATTTATTTTAATAATCCTGTTTATATGCTTATCTTCTTCTCAAAGTATTAGTTCCTTGAAAGCCTGTCTGTAATCTTTATCTTATCCTAGGAGCTGACTCGTCTCAGGATGACTCAGGGTGGAAATGACCCAGCTCCCAGGGAAATCTTCAACTCTGGTTTTTATCTTCATCAGAAAAATGATATCAGAATGCATGAATGTATTTCTCAAAGTCTGAGTTATTCAGCCTAACCTCCATGTAAACGATATCAATGGTCAAGGTGAAGTTTTATCCACCCTAGCCTAGATATTCACTCCTCCTGAGTGAGTTTGGCACAGGGCTTCCACCACTCTTGCTTCATACTTCGAGGTCCTACCCCTTTTCTCTTCAGCACTCTCTGCTTCCTAAATTGGTACCTTTTGAACAGTTTAATAACATATAGCCACAGAATCTTAAAACCCTTTTTTCTGGTAATGGTATCTATCATTTGTGTAAGTCAGTGGTCAGTTCTGGTGCTTTTCCCAGAACAAAGCATATAGATAGGTCCAAGTCTCCACCTCTTACCAACTGAAAGCAGGTTTGTTTTTCACCCCTCATGTTTCCAGTCATCTCCAGATTTCCCAGCTGCTTCATGTAGAGTATAAAGCCTGGGGTAGGCTGTGTGCTTCCCACGCAGGTTTTTGCATTTTAATACACAAACCTAGCCTTTGAAAAAATCCAGGAAGGTCATGGCAAATTATGGCAGATCACCATAGACTCGGTCAAGGGGTAGCCTCAGTCCAGCAAAGGCACTGAATGCGGTGTCTTTGTCATGTCAATACAACTTTTCCCACTCGGGCACTTGGTATGTGACGCTTTATTTGGGGAAGATAACCTTCAGGCTACATCAGAAAGTGTGGTCAAAAGCAGTTTCCATTCACCTGGGATGAACAGAAGTACCCAGTCAGAGCCCCCAAGCCTCTCAGGGCCATGTTCACTGTTCCCTGGCAGAACAGAAGCCAAAGAATCTAGTTATCTTGATATTCCAGAACATCATATGAATCCACCAGTGCCTAGTTATTTTGACTCATTGTGCCATAGTCTAACAGGCAGAGAAAGACGTTACTGGAGACAACAGCTGACACTGATGTCTTTTTGTTTTTTTTAGTCCTACTCTGTCGAACGGGTTAGAGTGCAGGGCACAATGATAGCTCACTGGAACTTCACTATAAACTCCTGGGCTCAAGCAATCCTCCTGCCTTAGCCTCCTAAGTAGCTGGGATTACAGGCAGGTGTCACCCATTTAACTTGTTATTTTTTGTAGAGATGGGGTCTTGCTATATTAGGTGGTTGATCTTGAACTCCTGGTCTCAAGTGATCCTCCCACCGCAGCCTCTCAAAAGTGCAGAGATTAGAGGCATGAATCATCATGCTCCATCTGACAGTGAGATCTTAAGGGGGAAGGGAGAGGGTGGTTGCTGCAATACAGAGGCAGGGAAAAGGGTATCTGACACACAAGAGGCTCCTTGGGGAGCTCTTCCCTAAGGAAGACCTCATGGAAGGATGCACCTGGCATGTCCCTGAGACCTCAACATTCCCTTACAGTCCTATAGGTTTCTACTATTAGACTTTCTGCCTTCTGTCCTGGGCTTTTCTTGGGCTGAAAACATTTTTGGTCCATGAGTAGGCAAGGCCAAAATGCCAGAAAGTCAATGCTCCTGAAAGCAGCTCTCAGGAGCTGGATGGATGGGAGTTAGTGGACAAAGACATGGCTTCTCCCTTGGACTGGAGCCAAATATTGCCTTAGACAGACAACTGCTGTAGAAGTTTAGAGGTGAATAAGCACAATGGCTGGAAAGAAAAGGTTTCCTGGAGAGGTAGAACTTTATCTTTTAAAAGAAAGACGAAATTTTGACAAGTGGCAAAGAGAAAGGAGGGCATTAGATAGGACAGATGAAGTAAGCAAAGGAGTATAGTAGCTTTAGATCACACACATTCCGAGAAGGATAAACTAATACATCTTACCCTGCCTTATGTGTACCAAGCACTGTGCTAGGTTATTTGCCTACTTTATTAGGGGAAAAGAAGTAAATTAATTTGACTGAGGCAGAAGCATTTGAGTCAAGAAGCATTCAAAACATATTAGAAATTCAGACTAGAAATTTGAATCTCAATGACAAGAGTTTGAGGTATGCTGGTGGGAACTGAGTGATGAGAATGACGTGTACATCTTCTTCGAGGCTAGTTTGAGAGTGTGAAAGGCAATGACTGGAGTGAAAAGATATTGGAGGATAGAAGCTGAGTTGGGAAGACTCTCTCAATAAGCCACAAAAGGTACGATGTGGTGTGGGCCTCACTAGGACAAAGGTCACATAGGATGGACAAGAATGTTCGGACATGAGATGTCAAAGATACACAGAGACAAGAGGGAGAAATCAAGGATGACCCCAGAATTTCTTACTTGGTTGTGGAGGGGGAGGGGGAAGTCAAATGATGAGAGGGAATGGGTAGTCTGGAAGCTGGTAGACATGATTGACTCATTTTACCATATCTTTCTTCCTTTCTCTGCAAACCCTTCAGCTAGGAGTTTTCCAAAGCAAATGCCAAATTCAGCTTTGTTTTGTTTTGAGAATACTCTCCCTGTTACCCAGGCTAGAGAGTCACGGCATCAGTGTAGCTCATAGCAACCTCAAATTCTTAGGTTCAAGGGATCCTCTTGTCTCAGCCTCCCAAGTAGCTGGGACGACAGGCATCTGCCATAACACCCAGCTAGTTTTTAGTAGAGGCAGGGTTTTGGTTGGTCTTGCTCAGCCTGGTCTCCTGAGGTCAAGATATCCCCCTGGCTTGGCCTCCTAGAGTGCTAGGATTATAGGCATGAGTCACTGCACCTGCCAGCCAAAGTCATTAAGGGAGAAAATGTTGTATGAGATTCTAAATGTCACCCAGCTCCTGCCTTTTGTATTCTTCATGTATCATAATATTTAATGGAAGGGAAACCGTAGTCTTTAGTTCTCATTCCAATTTGCTGTCTTCACGGAGAGTCTTATTTTCACAACACAAGGGATTGTAGATATTCCAAATCTGGAATTTCCCAACTCTCATCATGATAAGTCATATCTTTAATGTTTCTTAAATATAGTTTTTGGGTGCTTAATTATATTATATAAAATTAGTAAACAGCTATTTCAAGATCGGGCTAGTTAAAATGAATCTGCAAGGTGTGTTATTTATTAGTATATCTTCAAAACCAAGTAAAGTAGTGTCCTAGCACTTGAACTTGAAATCTGAGTGGCGCTTAGAAGATGATGTAACATCTTCTTGGGATGATGGTTGGTGTTTAACTTTCAGTGAAATGGCTGTTTTGATGCTTTCCTGCAGGACTGTGAGGCTGCCTGAGAGGTAGGCACCTGTGGTCTCCCTCCCCTTTCCATCATTTGCATGGCCCCATGCATACTCTTCACTCATTCTAGACTTGTCACTCTTTTTCACATTGTTAGATGTCTTGTCAGCAGAAAGGGGATCCCAGCACACTATAAGAATAACTATGGGTAAGGGATCGGGGGCACCTGGAGATAAGATGACACTGAAAATGCTGAAAACAAGATGCATCTTTCTCTCGGTCCTTTGGCTAAAACCATGGAAATCACCCTTCTGCCATGGGATTACTGTGAAACCAAAGCAGTTCCTTGGCTACTATGAGTCTCACAGAACTCAACAGACATTACTATCTAACCTTGTGCAACTTTCCTTGTGAAAATAAGGTGCCAACTAGAATGTATTCTAAAATCCTTCTCCCGTTCTCGGTGTGCGTGTCCTCCCTATCTGTATTCCCTTTCCTATTTTTAAGGTACACTGAAGTGAAGACACTTACATGCCTGGGACCAGATGGTTTATGGTCTATGAAATCTGCCTTGATTTCAGATATTTATCTTTAACAGGACTTTACCATCAGGCTGTTTTTCCAAAGACTGACTGGCAGAGATATGAGTTGGCCCTAATTAAAAACTTTTGGAGTCGTACTATATCTCGAGACCATCACCAGTGTGTAATTTCTTTCTTACTGTCTTTGGCCAGCCTGGGTGTTACATGCAAACACCTATACCAGTTAGATCAAGTGTGGCTCCCCTGGTATTCTGCTTCAGGGAAAGTGGTCACTATTGGCCTGGAACACTTTTGAATGTCTAAAATTATACACCCCTCTGAATAAAAATTTAATGTACAAGAAATAATAGAGGACAAACCTAAAATCTGTGAATATTTTATGGATGCCTCCCCTCCTTGTGTTACAAATTCCAGTCTGTGAATAGCCTTTGTTTCTCCCTGGGGACTGAAAGCATCGCCATCATTGCACAACCCAGGGCCTCAGCTCTAGGAATCATTTCTATACCTTCCAGAGACCAATTTTCAATTGTACGCTGGCTCCTGAATTATTTTGGAGTCAACTCCTTTTTTACTTTTCCTCTTTCTTATCATCCTTCTCTTCTTTTTAGCCCTGGAGTGCATGCTTCCTTCCTAATCACTCTTCTGTGTCTACATGCGCAGGTTTCAATTTCCCTCTGGTATGGGCCTTTGGTGAAATTGTCAACTGATTATGTGCTGTTCACTGAAAGTGACAGACATTAGTTTTTTGTTAGTTCAACACCTTTCCTTTCAGAAGCTGCTGGCCTGATGGAGCTGTTCATCTTGCCCCCTCTGGTCTCGAGGTCAGGCTGGCCAAAACACCCCACCCCGTTAGCCTGAACCCTGATTGGTTCAGAAAGGGGCGTGTACACTAAACCAGGTCAGTCATAAATCCTCTCTGGGATCTTTGTTGGCACTTTCAGGAACGTGTCTCTTTCTTATACTTCCTTTTGGATTATTAGCTATAAAGATAGCACAATTTAGGGCTAGCAAGAGCTATCTCTGCCTCAACATGGGGGATTTCTCCTGAGAAAGAAGCCAGCACAGTGCTCGGCACAGGCAGGAGAGACAGGGCTGCGCTGAATGTCTGAGATATTTGAGCCCCAGGCTCCTAACTGTTAAGGGTCTATGGACCAATATGTTCCCTTTCTGCAGAAACTAGTTTGAACTGAGTTTCTGTTACAGCGTGTGAAAGACTTCTGAGTGAAAGACTTCTGAGTAAACAGAAAACCTCAGTTATAAGTCAAGAATGTCACCTTAAACAAGAAAAGATCTCACTAGCCTATGACCAGAAATAGAATCTCATAGATATTGAGTAATGAATTATGCACGAAGGAGGCTAGATTCTCATCACCAGAACGTGCGGACAAGAAACAAAAGTGCTTACAGTCATACCCTGTCCTACGGGGCGCTTTCACACCAGTGCACAGAAAGGGGTCCCTCAGAGAGGCCCCTGGCATTCTCTGCTCCTCATGCGCGGCCACAACACTTTTTGTAATGTTTTCCTGAAGTCCCAGGATGCCATCCCCCTTAGGTCACTGTGTCACCACCAATCTGGCCTTGTGAAGGGGGTGGGCAGCTCTTTCCCTTATCATTCCCTCTCATCCTTCTCTTAATTCGGATCCCCAAGACTGAGAGCAGAGCCAATCTGAACTGCTGCGTTTATCTTGGCCGCACTTTTAGCCCACAGGCCTGGACTCTCCCTGCTTGGCTTGACTGCAGGGCCAAGGGCAAGTCTACTCCATGTTCTCCACTGTGTCTTTCCCTCAGAGCCAAAGTCCAGGGAATGGAAGCAGTTTCTAGTTTCTCCAGACTAAGGCCAATATCTCCAAACATTATTTTCTATTTCACAAGCAACCTATTCCCGAGACAGCGAACAGTGGAAACACCTTCTCCCTATAGAAAAAGCCCATCCCACCCCTAAGAATATGTCTTGCTCATGACCCCGGCCGGATAATGACTCAGCCCATGTTGGGCAGTGATGCAATCGGCCTTAATAACACCTTGTGTAGGACTGCGCCAGACCGGTCCAGTCCTGTTGAATTGCTTCTGTTTGTGCCTCTTTTCCATCAAGAGTTGAAGATGCTTCCTTAACATACAGTGCTTCACACACATCCCTTAACACTGCCTGGAATTTTGTTTAAATCCTGGCTCTGCTGCTATATAGCTATATTACAGTTTGCAAGTTACTCATGGAGTCTCGTAACCTTCAAATGTGAGAGGGAGACAAAGACAGTACTTCCCTCAAAGATATGTCAACAGATGAACTAAGACAACTTATTTCAGGATCTTAGCCCAGTGTCTGACTGGTAGTAAATTCTCAACAATGGCAGCCTCTGCCTTTGGCTATCACAGTCCTCGTCACCTTGGTGAGTTTTTACTTACAAAAGAATGCACTCAGGCCTACTGAGACAAGAAGAGACAACTGCGGGCAAAGCGCAACATACACTCTGCCTGATAAAACACATGTTTCCCAACCCATGAGACGGGGAGAGCAATATGTTTGCATTAATTATACTAAGTGGTTCAGATAGCCTAGAGCACTTAGCATCCAGACTAAAATGTCTGTGTTTTAGGTCAATGAGGACTACAAAATTTACCCCAAGAAAACTTGGTAGGAGCTTGATTTATTCAAGTGAGAATAAAAGGTCCCTTCTGATGGTTCTCCCAAATCAAGAAGAGCACTTCCCCAAACAAAAAAGCTATCTTCTACCTCTTGAGTAACAGAAAACTTCTTGTAGCATTTTAACACATTTTCTTTAACTTCTACCCATCTGGGTTTCAGACATCCTTGCTGGTATACTCTGTCCCATTATATTGAAATTCTTATTGGTGTGCAAACACAGTGGTAAGCAGTCCTTTTTTGTTGGAAGGATAGAGATAGTTTGATGGGTGAATTTATTGCACTGGTAGTGCCTGGCCCTGGGTAAGGTATTAAATTTATAATTTATATCAGTAATGAATCAGGCCACTTCTCTGCACTCCTAAAGCTTGCGGTCTAGTGGGAGGCAAGTAACTAAATATGTACAGATGACGTGCTGTGAAATAAACAAACTGTGTGCAGTGCTAGAGAGTAAAGCAGGTGGGGGGTGTATTTAAGTATGGTGGGTGAGACTGGACTCCCAGAAGGAGCCATTTAAGTTAGTCTGTAAAGGACTAAGAGGAGCCAGAAAGAAAACAACATGTTTCCAGACTTGGAAAAGACTCAGAATTTTAAGTAAATGAAGTCAGGTATAGAGGGAAGATGTCAGGAGGCAGGCAGGAGCCCGATCATACAGATGCCTGTAGATGTATAAATTTTATTCTAAATGCAATTCAAAGCCATTGAAGAGTTTTACACAGTTTAGATACTTAATCCGAGTTAATGTTTTAAAAAGAACACTTAGGATATCATATGGAGAGTAGATTGGAGGAGGCAAAATTCTAAAGAAGGAAGACCAGAGAAGAGGTTTTTGTAGTGGTGAAAGGCAAGAGTGGAGGGATGTGGACTTACTGAGATGTATCTTGAGGGTAAAGACAGTTCTTATTACTGATGTTATAAGGAGTGAGAGATCAGGAATAATTCCTAAGTTTCCACCTTATGCCACTGGCTGGGTGGTGTACCATCTGTAGAAATGGAGTGGACTGGGGAAGGAAACGTTTTTTGAGAAGAGGGAATGGGACTTAATCTGAGTGCAGTTTTAAATATGATAACTCTGATATGCTTACAAGGTATGCACACAGGGGATCATGTAAGCAGGTAAACGTGCCAGTAAGGAATTCACAGTCTAGAGATACATGATTGAGAAACATCAGCATATTGGTAGTGTATAAAGTCGTGTAATAGGGTGAGATCACTGGGGGCAAGGCAGTGAAGAGGGAACCCAAGTAATTAATTGCAGGGTAAAGGAAGGGAATTTGGACAAAGAGATTACAGAGGAGCTCCCAAGGAGGAAAATGTGCAGAATGTAGGTTCATAAAAACCAAGGAAAGGTTCTCTGCAAAAGCAGGAATACTCACTGTGAGAGATCTAGAAGAAAAAGTTCAGAGAAAGGAGCCCTGGAACCTCACTAGGTTCATGGCAAAAAGCCCTATAAACAAAGAGATTAACAAGATGAAAACATACACATTTATTTTAAGTAAGTTTTATGTGACATGGATGGCAGCCATCAGAAATGAAGGCCCACAGACACAGGGAAAGCTACGCATCCTTATGCTGGGGTTGGATGAAGAGTGGACGGCCAGGCAGAAGTACGGTTGACACGGGGATGATCTAATGGTGACAAACTGGGAGAACTTAGCAAACCCGATCATTCAGATTCTTCTCTGTGCCCCTGCGTCTTACTTCTCAGATAACGATGTCAATGATGGTCTTATGACCCACTTCATGAGCAAAGGGAGGGAGAAGGTCAGATTGTGACCTTCCAGTTGCTGTGGTTTTCTTAATGTCCTTCAACTTAAAATACTCAGTCTGGCCAGGCACTGTTATTTTGGGGTAGCTTGTTCCGAGCTCTGTCAACCACATGGAGATGATAGATCCACTTGACAAGGGTTGTTCTGGTGGAACAGAGGGGACAGATAGATTGGGTTTTGAGTGAGTGGGAGAAGAGGAAGTGGAGATAGCATACCTGGACTTTATCTCAGGGACTCGATAAAGGGAAGTAGGAAAAGAGAACAACTGCTGGAAATGAATGTGGATCCTTGCATGTTTTGATTTTCTTAGATAAGAAAGACCAGACAGTATTGGTTTACTGACAAGAATTAATTATTACATCAGTAGGGAAAAGCAGATGACTCAGGAGAATGAGGGTGATCAAAGGCATGAAATTCTTAAGAAGAGGCTCAGCGCCTGTGGCTCAACAGGCTAAAGCACCAGCCACGTACACCTGAGCTGGCGGGTTCGAATCCAGCCCAGGCCGCCAAACAACAATGATGGCTGCAACCAAAAAATGGCCGGGCGTTGTGGCGGGCGCCTGTAGTCCCAGCTACTTGGGAGGCGGAGGCAAGAGACTCGCTTGAGCCCAGGAATTGGAGGTTGCTGT
>CAUYRH010013179.1:0-11947 GCA_963574655.1 Perodicticus potto | reverse complement strand
TAGGTTCGAACCCACCAGCCCCGATACATTTGGACGGCGCCCTACACACTGAGCTATAGGTGCCGCCCTAAGTAAATATTTTTTTGTAACTAAGCTCTTTAAGTAAATATTGTTTTTGTCATTTATTACTAAATGTAATACATTATATAAGGAGTTGCCTACCACAGGATCAATATGGCTCATCCCAGACTCCCCTAGTAATTTTTTGGAAAGACTTTTTGTGAGACTTTTGCTTCATTTTTGCTGTTTATCATATTGTCCTGCTTCATATTCACCCCCATGTCATATATGTGTAACTAGAGAAGAATATGCCTTCCATGTAGGAAATATTTCCTTAATAATTTCATGTAAACATTGAGAGAGATTTTTTTTTCTTTGCTTGGGCAAATCTTGTGTTAGAATAAAGCCAAGAATGAATGCATAGCACCAAAATATGGTAAACTTTGAGAACTGCAATTTTGACGAAAGTATACTTATACCTAAAGGCACTAACATTCCTTACTTATAGACAGGCTCAATACATTCTGTAGTTGTTTGGAATTGAGTTTCACAGTTTTGATTACCAAAAAAAAAAATTAAATACACTCTTCTCCCTCTGTTATGAAAATATTAAGACTTTTTTTTTTTTTTTTGCAGAGACAGAGTCTCACTTTATCGCCCTTGGTAGAGTGCTAGGGCATCACAGCTCATGGCAACCTCCAACTCCTGGGCTGAAGGCAATTCTCTTGCCTCAGCCTCCCGAGTAGCTGGGACTACAGGCGCCAGACACAATGCCCTACTATTTTATAGGTGGCCAGATAATTTATTAATGCTGCCAATAACTAGCAGGGAAAAACAGCCATTAGAAAAACAATTTTTGTTTTTTTTTGAGACAAGAGTCTCACTATGTCACCCATGGCAGAGTACCATAATATCACAGTTCACAGCAACCTCAAACTCTTGGGCTTAAGCGATTCTCTTGCCTCAGTCTCCCAAGTAGCTGGGACTATAGGTGCCCTCCACAATGCCTGACTATTTTTTGGTTGCAGTTGTCATTGCTGTTTAGCAGGCCCAGGCCAGTTTGAAACTGCCTGCCTCAGTGTATATGGCTGGCACTCTAACCACTGAGCTACAGGCACCAAGCCAAGAAAAACAATTTTTGTTATTTACGACTTTCAACTATGAAACTTGCTTGTACAGTCATTCATGTCAATCTGACATTAATATTCCTTAAAAATGTATGTGATTCATTGCAGCTAATTTACTTGAAAATAGCACGCAGTGAGACTAACACATGTATTGTAAACAGACAACATTCAAAAAAGAAACTGCTGAAAATAAATGAAATTTTTAAAAATAATTTTCTAATTAGAAAAGAACTGATGATCCTTTGAGAAACAATTTTCTATTTTTTCCCCTGGTATGTTAAATTGATAGCATAAAAATAGCAAAGGACAATAGGTTTTATAGACTTGTATTAGGTTATTTTTGTTTGTTTATTTTTCAAAGAGGGAAGAAACAAAAAATATTCACTACATTAGCTTACAAGATCATAGTGACAAGGAATAAACTCAAATAGCAGCAGTGTTCTATGTGTGAAAATGCAACTGAAAGCTAGAGATACACTGCCTACAAAGTAATCAACCTTTCTATCCTGTTTTCTTTAAAACTATTATTACATTTCTTTACTTAAATACTTAATAATACTCAGCTGCTTCTCCAGGGAATGGACTTTGAAATCTATTGTTAAACATTACTAATTTATTTTCTTTGATATGAACATCTTGAGTGTTTTTAGACTTTGTGTACTCAGACTGGTACATAGTTGTTGCTCAATTCATTAATGTACCAATAAACTGTTGAATGCCTATAAATTTCAAAACTTGAATAAACTTTGAAATAATTCTGTTCAAAAAGTAGGTGCAATTTTTTAAAGGTGCAAACAATTTGTGCCTATGGAGTAGTAGAACATTGAAGTGACAGTTACGGTTTCAATTATTTAAGACATTTGTGTGTGTGCCTATGTGCAGGTGGGTGTTGATTATTCAGAATCTTGTACCAATGCTTTTTTAAAAAATATTTGACCTTAGAGATAAAAGTAAAAAGCTTTACACTTATAGCACTAAACAGAGAAGTTCCACAAAAACCGTGACTATATAAATTAGACCTTATTGGGGGAGGATACATTTCCACTGGACATGAATATTTCAGGAGGCCATGATTCTAGCACCACAAGGATTAAGTAGGTTGATGGTGCAGTAAATTATCATTAACTCCCACCACCAAGATCACTGTTTGTTTTAGAAGGCCTTCATAGGG
This sequence comes from Perodicticus potto, assembly GCA_963574655.1. Lineage (NCBI taxonomy): Eukaryota > Metazoa > Chordata > Mammalia > Primates > Lorisidae > Perodicticus > Perodicticus potto. The sequence goes on along the minus strand of CAUYRH010013179.1, from coordinate 9,649 downwards.
TGGCTTCATGGAAAAAGTTGTTCTGTGTTTATTAGAAAAGAAATTGGCTTATCTTCTACTAGCAAAAATACCCAGAGTTCAGTTTTCCAGGATACCATCCAGGGGCATCCTGATTTTCCAGGAATGGCCAGTCTTTCACAGCTAGGCTTAAAAGGTTGGGAAATATGGTAGGTCTTGGGACTGACTGGAAATCAAATTTTCAGAGAGACCTTGGCAGTCCGGCTTCCAGGGAGGACCATCCCAGGGTGGGTATGGTTTGGGAGAGGTTTGCATTTGGGCACTGCTTTGCCCCAAATCCTGGTTTGCTGCACTTAAAATACGGTCCCAAGGGAGATTTTGTTCTTTTGAATCACCTTGCAGAGTTTCAAAAAGTAGCCAGGTTTTGTCTAATGGCAGAAGCCAATAACTGGAACTCTGCAAGATGCTGCTGCACCTCAAGGGTGGTCTGGGGGACCTGGGAGAATTATTGGAGTTCCACTATTTTTCTTTTCTCTTTCATTTTCTGCATTTTTATTTCTGCCATGTGTAGCGGAGGGCCAAGGGGGGAGTGGTGGAGAGAAGAGGGGAAGGGGTGGAATTCTGTCAGTAAAAATGAGTTGAGGGACAAGGGGAAATGCCTGGATGTAGGGAATCTCCAACCATTTGCCTAATTTCTGACAGTAATTATTCAGATCAATGAGAATTAAGAGGTCAAATGTGCCATTCTCAGACCATCGGGGACTATTGTCTGGTCTGTGTGTAGGCCAAGTACAGAAAAAGATGACGCATTTAGGTTTAAGGTCAGGATGGAGCTTTAGAGCCTTGAGGTGAGTTAAAAGGCAGTTTAAAGGTAAAGAAGGAGGAATCTGTGACTGTGTGTCTCCATATTGGAAACACTCCTACTAGACAGGCCAGCCTGGCTTGCCAGGGTGATTCCATAGGTAGCCAGGGCTGTTATCAGGGAAGTATGAGGCCTCCACATGTGAAACTAGCTAGAAAAAGTGAGGCTGTAGTTAACCAGCCAGAAAAATGACCCAGGCACACAGAAGGGCATCCCCCCAAATGAGGCGCTGGACAGGTGAGCCTGGCTTTCCGGGGTTAGGCACAGACCACTAGAATTTTTTAAAAAACTGAGAGAGGGGCTATATGAGACAGCTTAGGAGCCACAGAGGGGCTATGTATGATGGTTTACGAGCCCCAGAGATGGAGGGAGAGGGAAAAAGGATGTGGGGTGGAAATGGAAAGAGAAATTTAAAAGGTTTAGAAAGGGGTTCTGAACAAATACCTCACCAATAAATGGATGAAGTTTGGAGGGGCTCACACGGGTTCCCCCATTTCCCTTCAGCTCGTCAGAACAAGTCTGTCTAATTGGTTCCAAGGGGTTGTATTTTGGCTCCCCAAGGTGGCTTCTCCCCAATCCAAGTCATGGCACCAAATGAGAGGTCAAAGACTAAAAATAAAAATTATTCTGAGATGTGAAACAAAAGGAGAACAGAATCCAGGTTCTGTGTGGGCAACAGTGGCCTTTTTTACACCCTGGTGAGGGTGAGCTGAGTTCGAGAAGGAAATCAGGATGTGGGTAATGGAGGATGAGGGTTTTAAAGGTCAGAAGGGTGGGGGTTGGTACATTTTCTTTCCTGGGTGAGACATCCGATTAGGGTGTGTCCACACTATTTGGGAGAATCTGCTTTAATTGGGCAGGTATCTCCATTAAACTCTCACCAAGTCCTGGCCAAAATGTAATATAGACCCCTAGACAAAGGGTCCATTGAGAGATTTCCAATGTAGGTCTTCCCTTTTGCAGACCTTTGGGGCTTTTTAACTCCTTCTGTATTCTTTTCTGTCTAATAAAATCCTATCTTACCACATCTGTGGTCCATGGGTTCATTCTTTGAATCTCCGAGACCAAGGATCTCCTAAAGAAAGAAATTCCAGTAAAGCTCCACATCCAGGCCAATGTTGTTGTTTTCCTCATCTTATGTTGGCAGTTATAATGGCTGTGTCATAATACGATATCATAAGTTTCTTCTCTGAGATTTATTGAAATAAAATTGACAAATAAAAATTATATATATTCAAGGTACACCACACTATGTTTTGGTATATGTATACATTGTGAGCTAATTATCACAATCAACCTAATAGTTATCTTTTCAAGGATGGGATGAAAACAACTAAGATCTCTTTTGCCAAATTTCCAATATATCAATTATTATTAACTATACTTACTATGCTGTACATTAGATCTCCAAGGATATTGTAGGATATTGTAGTTTTAATTTGCATTTTTTATGAGCAATAAATGATCACATTTTACATGTTCACTAGCCATTTTAATATTCTATTTTATAAAGGGACTATTCGGTTTATTTGCTCATATATCTATTATATTGCCTAACTTTTCCTATTGATTTGTGAGATTATATGTGTGTAATTATGAACCACTTTTTAAAATTAATACCAATCGTGTAAGGCTTATGAAGATTAAACACATGTTCAATTGAAATAATGATTATAGTGGATTACTGGCATTTACTTGGAGTTCTGTACATTTCCTAATGGTGCATTAAGGAAGCATGGGCCTAAAAGACTTTTTCTTTTATTATTTCTATGATTTAAACCAAAATTTCTATAGAACAACCCTCTTCTTTTCTTCTTCATGTGAGTGCCCAATTCTTATTTAGTTCAAAAGCCTAAATAAAGGGATTATCAAGGAGTAGACACTTCCTTCTGGGTCAAATAAAGATTATAACCTGTTCTATAAATTTGTCACCGGAAATTAACAGATTTAACAGAGAAATACTGAGTACAAAGTCATCCAAATCAAACCAAAGAGCATGGTGTTTCACTGAAACTGTATAGTTAATCACTTTTGTATTTCACTGCGTGTGTATAATGGATGCCTGGAAACTATCCAGCCACATAATATGAAAAATAGAGACATATGTGGCTAGGTACTTTCCTGATAGCTCTTGTATATTTGTCCTAAAGATACATATTTTGGGTCAGTATGGTATTTAAAAGAAAAAATCATGTGTTGGCTCGGCGCCTGTGGCTCAATCAGCTAAGGCACGAGCCACATACACCTGAGCTGGTGGGTTTGAATGCAGCCCAGGCCTGCCAAACAAACAACGATGGCTGCAACCAAAAAATAGCCAGGTGTTGTGGCGAGTGCCTGTAGTCCCAGCTACTTGGGAGATGGAGGCAGGAGACTCGCTTTAGCCCGGGAGCTGGAGGTTGCTATGACCTGTGATGCCACATTACTCTACCCAGGGTGACAGCTTGAGGCTCTGTCTCAAAAAAAAAATAAAATAAAATAAAAAAGAAAGAATCATGTACAGTTCTTGGTTACAAGCAACAGACTCTAGCTCTAGCTAATATTAAGTATACAACTCCATTTCCATTCAAAATACTATGAAGATATAAGATAGCTCATTGGCTCATTGGCAAAGTTAGAGAAGTAAGGCTGTGAAGGAGAGGCAGTTGTGCAGCTACAGAGATCTAGCAAGCTGAAGCTAATAAACCTTTTAATAAGGGAGAAAACTGCTTTTGTTGCCTGTGACATATCCCTTAGCATATTATATTGCCTCAGATGGAATATTGATACATAGGCTGTTGTGGCCAGTTGCAAATGGTCAAGGCAGGAGTGACATAAAACCTGTGTGCTCACAGCTTCAGAAATCACTACTATATTTGCACAGGGAAAGCTGGTTGTCGCTGCAGTCTGGAATTGTGGAGAATGTGTCTTCCTCTAGGCTGTAGGAAGCTGAAAAGACGTTGTGTCGATGAGAATGATTCAGGTATGGAGTTGCTGCCTTCTCTGCATAGACAGAGAAGCTATGGAGACTTCAGCTGGGATCATCTGCCCCGCAGACTCCAAGATAGAAGGGTAGAGCCATCTCTGCAGCTCTCTCAGTAAAGCCAGAAAAAGAGTCTGGACCCACCTCTGTCTGGATTGTCCTGCCCTGCATGTTAATATTTTGATACAGGGTTCCCCTAATTCAGGGCTGGAAAAATGCCCCCCTTTTCAGTCCTAAGCAAACAGACTTTTTCTGTCCAAACTTCATTCTCTGAATGCAAGCAAGATAGGAGAAAAGCAGTTTTTCAAGTATTTCACGTAAGTTGGGCCTCTTCTGGAGTAGACTTCCTGCCATGTTTTCCCCCCTAGAGCAGGAAGGACTACATTTATTTGTTAATATACTCATTCACTCACTAATCAACATTGAAGTCTGCCAAGTCCTGGCCAAATGTAATGCTCGAGATCTCCTATTTACAAGACAGTATATAATCCCTAGACAAAAGACCCACAAAGGGACTTTCCACTTTGGTCTCCCCCACACCTCCCCGCCAGAGGTTCTGGAGCCCTTCGTTTTTTCTGTTCCTTTATATCTAATAAATCCTATCTTATCTCTCATCTCTATGGTCCATGTGTTCAATTTTCCAATCTCCAAGATCAAAGAAGTACTGCAGAAATTCTGTCAACAATTTGATCAGAAGAAAACAGGGTGCCTTTACTGAACAGGTTTTAGGCAATTGTTAATGTGTGGTTTTCACTAGGAAATACATTTGATGATGTTGCTGATACCAGGGCAAGGCATGGGAAGTAGCATGCAATGGCACTGAATGGAAAAAAAAAAATGTCAGTCATCTACCATGTTCTTTTTAGTGATGGGGAAAAAAACAGAAATTGCCATTCTTCTAGAAGTTAACATTGGATACTAACTCCTTAGTCAAATGAATTATACTAACCTATTTTAAACACAAAGATTAAATAAGAAAAATTGAATTATCTTGCCAAAATGAGTGACCAGATTACTCCCAAGGATCAAGATGACCAATGGAAACCTCCATCAATCTTCCCTCCACATGAACACCAGATTCAACCACTATCCCCACAAGTAAGCACATTCTAAAAAACCAAAATTCAGGTGAACACTCATACTACTTGAGTTTAACATTATGTCAAGGAAAGAGGCATGCAAAAGGGCAAAAAAGACAATTTAGCATTGCTTACACAGCCCCTCTCCCATTTCCTGGCAGTGCCTTTGAGGCCACCCCTATGGCCCTGGTCTCCATCACTGCAGAAAGGCACCGGGCAGATGCGGATTAGGAGTACAGGCTTGTAGGAGACGGGCTAACCTTGTTTGTAGGGTAGCCCTGAGCAACCTCCACAGAAGTCTTTTATTGAGACAGCACAAGACAGGTGAGGGGAGTATTAGACAATGACTACATGCCCAAGGATCGCTATGGGCTGGGGTTCTCTCTCCGCAAGGAGCACCTGCAGACGAATTGGCCCAGGGCCGGCCCCCCAGCTGCAAATCATCTTGCTCAGAGGTCGTCTGGCTCTTGGCGTCCTCTCCATGCCATGCCAGTGTGCCTGGTAGAGAGTGATTTCTGTGCCCAGAAGAGGGAGAGTGAAATGACAGTGGGACTTTGCATTGCAATTCAGGGCTGCTGTGGCACAGGAGAACAGGTACAGGGCAGAATTCTGCTGGTGTCCATGAAGAGAGCACTTAGACCACCTGGACCAGAGGGAAAACCTCTTCCTAAATCCGAGTTCTGCCCAGCCCCACTATGCCTGATGCAAAGCACCCGGAGGCCTGGTCTAAGTTGTAAGGTAGTTAGGCCACAAAAGCTCTAGTCTTTGAGCAATTCCTATGGCTGCACTGGCTGGGAACCACTGGACCTAGGGTACTTGTGACCCAAGGAGACACCAGTATGGACACCAAAATCCGGACCTGTGTCATTCCTCCCCTAACTCCTCCTGAATGCAGCTCAGGGACAGTCTTATTTCACTTAGTGAAAAGAAAGGGATGAATTAGTAAGACTTTGTTTTGAAAATGAGGTACTAGCTCAGCCTCAGTAAAATAAAAGTATGCAGGCTCCTAAACCCCTGTTTCCAGGACTTAAATTCTGAATGGCATTTCCAGTCCCATGGGGGAGCCAGGCTACATGCAGTCATGGTGAGATTCACACCTGCTTGCTAAAGGACCCTTGGGCTTTGAATAATCATAACGGCTGGCCAGGAAACTGTCCTCACCATGGGTTTTGGCTGAGACTGTCCTGTAGGTGTGATCTGGCACAGTTCTAGCTGTGGTGGCCATGAGGGAGCTCCCAAATCATCCCTTCTCCAATTCCAGCAGCCCAGCACAGAGAGTGAAGGAGGACAGTGAGAGACTGTCCCTGACAATTCAGGAATTTTCTCATATCTTACCCAGGTCTACAAAGGCAGTCCCACCTGGAGGCAGCAAGAGTCACAGCATTATTGGGTTTGGAGACAGCCAGGGCTGATACAGCTGCAATAATAAGAGACTCAAGATCACAATACTCAATTCCTTTTGAATATTGGAAAACTTTCTCGTGAAAAATGGGTTCGAAAAGTGAAGACTGCAAATAATAAAATGAATACCTAACTCTGGAATACCCAGGCACTGATGAACATCCAAATGCATCAAAACATCCAGGAAAACATGACCCTCACAAACCAACTAATTAAGGTACTGGAGACTGGTCCTGGAGTGACAGAGATATGTGACTTTTCAGAAAAAGAATTGAAAGTAGCTATCCTGAAGGAACTCAGTGGAGTTCAACACAACACAGAGAGAGAATTTGGAAGCCTGTCAGAAGAACTTAATGAAGAAATTGAAATAATAATTTAAAAAAAAAAAACAAACAGATTATGGAGCTAAAGAATTCAAGTGACAAACAGAAATGCATCTGAGTCTCTGAGTCTCTCTCAATAGCTGAATGAACGATTAACTTGTATAAACTTGATTCTGCTTTACTCTGGTGGCTGGCTCTTGAATTCTTTCCTGTGCAAAACCAAGAACCAATTTGGACTTCAGGCCAGGTCCCAGTACTGGGGTTCACTTTCCTGTGTAACCAACAAAAAGAAGTGATAAATGTTTGAGGTGATGGGTATCACAGTTACCCTCATTTGATCATTACACAATGTATGTATGTATAAAAAAAAAGGTATCCCATAAATATATACAACTATTATTTATTAATCATCACTTCTTTAAAAGTTAAGCAATAAATACAGAAAGAACTTTGCCACAGTGTTGTCTATCTAGTAATGAGGAAGTCAGCAGTGTAATGCAAACTGAGTCAGAAAATATTAAAAAAAAATTAACCACTGTTGTCATCAACACCACTATTACAACAAGAACATAAAGAAAACTAAAAGAAAGTCAAATATATCTATCTTAAAGATATAAATTAATTAAAATAAGAAGTTCTTACCTAAGACCAAAACCAATAATATTATACTTACTTCTCTATAGGAAAGACAAGAAAAAAATTGAACAAAAATAAAACAAAGTGTGTTAAGATCATAAAAGTATTATAAAAATAGAAATAGATTATAATAACAGTATTAAACAAAGGAGGAAAAAACATTAGAAGGACATTAAATGGAATAAGAGACTGTAAGTCATCTTTTATTCGGACAGTTTGCCCAATAAAAATATTATGGCAAAATATAAATACAGAAATCTTTGTAGTCTGACCTAAGTAATATTTGTTATGTGAGACTAATATATACGGATAATATTTAAATATTTTGCATGTCCTGTCAAAGAAGATTAACTGGCATCCTGTGAAAGCTATAGTACTAAACCATATGTAACTAACACATTGCAGCAATATATCGAAAACAGAAAATGCTAAAATTACCAGAAGAAATTTTTCTAGAATTTTTCTTTCTTTCTTCTTAAGAGGATCTGAGTAATACTTTGTTTCTTTTTTTTCTTTTTGTAGACACAGAGTCTCACTTTGTCGCCCTCTGTAGAGTGCCGTGGCGTCACACAGCTCACAGCAACCTCGAACTCCTGGGCTTAGGCTATTCTCCTACCTCAGCCTCCCAAGTAGCTGGGACTACAGGCACCGGCCACAATGCCCGGCTAACTTTTTTTCAAAAGATGCACAGAAAAATAAAATTTCTTCTGCCTTTTCTCTAAGTATCTGTTCTCATAGGTATTCAATCAAAAATAATTTTAAAAACATTCATTTTTACTTATTCTTAAGTAAAGAGTAACTGAAAACCACACACATAAGCTCAAATCCATGCTGCTATTATTGTTTACATTAGGATTTATTTTCGCTATTTTAAGTTATAGTATCTATTTCTCCTTGCTATTCTGTTTAGATACTGGTTTTCAGAGAAAATCAAAGAGACTTTTTCCGGCTTCACTGTTACATTCCAAGCCATGTCATCAAGAAACTGCAATAAAATTATTTTGTATGCTTTTGAAAAGTGCTCTGAGGGACTCACTTTGCCTGTATGTAAATATTCTGGTTTGGGAAACAATTTCTTACAACATCAAGGCTGCATTGCTGTATTATGCACAGTTTATATATCATATTTCATTGAGTTGTGTGTAATTTTTCTTTTTTTTTTCTTTTTTTTTTTTTGAGACAGAGTATCACTATGTCCCCCTCGGTAGCGTGCTGTGGTGTCACAGCTCACAGCAACCCCAAACTCTTGGGCTTTAGCAATTCTCTTGCCTCAGTCTCCCAAGTAGCTGGGACTACAGGTGCCCACCACAACGTCTGGTTATTTTCTTGTTATAGTTGCCATTGTTGTTTAGCTGGCCCTGGCCGGGCTCAGACCCGCCGGCCCCAGTGCATATGGCTGGTGCCATAACCACTGGGCTACAGCCTGTGTGTACTTTTCATATGTTCCTATCTCAGAAACTGGAATGCAAAACTGATGAAAATCTACAACTTCTATTGATCTGGTCTAAATAGTTTTTCTTTCAGAGAGATTTTTTTGTTTCTATGAATTACTGGAAACGCTGCCAACGTGAAACAATTTTAAATCAAAATTTCCTCTTAGATTTTCTTTTACCAAACCAGTAATATTAATCTTGGGAAGAATCATTTTTACTTTATCCCCAAAACCAATTCCAATTTCAAGACATGTGATAATGTTTTCTGACTCTTTCTTTATGGTGCATTTATATCTTATTATTTTCACTCTGAGGCTATTCCAGGTTTGCATGTGAATCTTCTACTAGATTTCCCAAATAAGACATTTTCTGAATTACTTTAACCCATGGTGGTTGTATAACTTTTAATTGATAGAACTTTTATTTTGATAAATTTGGAAATAAAAAAACGCATCACACCTGCGTCACAACTGTGCTGAGATTCTTTAATGATGATCTGTCTGTGAAAATGAGCTATCATGACTTCAAAATAAAGTTTAGGAAATAATTGAGAACCACAGATTTAGCATAGCAACTAACAATGAATTTACTTATTTAAGTATAAGTTAATTGGAATATAAGAAGCTGAGGTTGTGATGGATGTTGAATATCGAAAGAAGCATTAATAACTAAATTGAGTGGTTTGATTTGGATGATGATAAAGAAGCATTATTTAGAAATTAAGTAATCTGGCTCAGCGCCTGTGGCTTAACGGGCTAAGGCACAAGCTGCGTACACCTGAGCTGGTGGGTTCGAATCCAGCCTGGTCCTGCCAAACAACAATGACGGCTGCAACCAAAAAAAAAATGGCCGGGCGTTGTGGCGGGCGCCTGTAGTCCCAGCTACTTGGGAGGCAGAGGCAGGAGACTCGCTCGAGCCCAGAAATTGGAGGTTGCTGTGAGTTGTGATGCCACGGCACTCTATCCAGGGCAACAGCTTGAGGCTCTGTCTCAAAAAAA
>CAUYRH010013177.1:0-19734 GCA_963574655.1 Perodicticus potto | reverse complement strand
GGGTTCGAATCCAGCCTGGGCCCGCCAAACAACAATGACGGCTGCAACCAAAAAATGGCCGGGCGTTGTGGCAGGCGCCTGTAGTCCCAGCTACTTGGGAGGCAGAGGCAAGAGACTCGCTTGAGCCCAGGAATTGGAGGTTGCTGTGTGCTGTGATGCCACAGCACTCTATCCAGGGTGACAGCTTGAGGCCCTGTCTCAAAAAAAATAAATAAATAAAAATAAATAAATATTACATAACACACATGAAGTAGCAGAAAACTAGGATCTCTTGAGCCTTTATAGCTTAGATTTGTAAGATAGTCTTAGTTCCTTGTTTTGGCTACCTGAGAAGTTCCACTCTTAAGAGATGGTCAGGATTAAGAGATTAGGAGCAAGGCCTGGATCCTAGGCTTAACAAGGATTTAACTACCATCGTACCTTTCTTCTTTAAATTTAAGAGAATCCCCTACAGATGCGGTTTCGTTTCTCATCTTGCTTTCAGACCTCAAGACATTACAATGAGGCTTTCCCTCCTCCTATTCCAATGAAATTATTCTTAGTAAGATTATATGACTCCTTGATTCCCAAATCCAAAGGATAGTTTTTAGTTACTCTACTCTGCAATATTTGACACTGTTGATACATCCTTTCAATTTTCTTTGTTTTCCTTTATGTTTTGTGTTTGCTTTGTTTGGGAGTGGGAAGGAACCTTCTCTGGCTTTTGTTATTCTCAGATCGTTCTTTCTCTATTTTTTCTGAATAGGTCCACTTACTTCATCATTTAAGAGTTCTGCTCTTGGGCGGCACTTGTGGCTCACTGGGTAGGGTGCCAGCCCCATATTCCAAGGGTGGCGGGTTCAAACCCGGCCCTGGCCAAACTGCAACAAAAAAATAGCCAGACATTGTGGTGGGCCCCTGCAGTCCCAGCTACTCAAGAGGCTGAGGCAAGAGAATCGCCTAAGCCCAGGAGTTGGAGGTTGCTGTGAGCTGTGATGTCACCGCACTCTACTGAGGGCAATAAAGTGAGACTCTGGTCTCTAGAAAAAAAAAAAAAAGTTCTGCTCTTAATGTACTTCTAATACTGTATTATATCCATGGTAATCTTACTCATTTTTGTGCTTTAAGAACTCTCAGATTTAACCTTTTCTCTGATTTTCAGATTCTTCCTCCCAAATGCTTACAAAACACATTTACTTGAAAGTTCTTTAGTACTGCAGTCCCAGTACTCATTGGTGACCTGTTAGAAACCTGGCCACACCACCTGAGCTCCACCTCCTGTCCCATTCCTCCCCAACTCCCATCTGTAGAAAAATTATTTTCCATGAAACTGGTTCCTGTGTCAAAAAGGTTGCCGTCTGTTGTGAGTGGTGGGGGAGTGAGGGAAGCTTCATCTATATTTACGGCTGTTCCCCACCTGAGCTCTACCTCCTGTCTCACCCCACCCATGCCCATGAAAAAATTGTCTTCCATAAAACCAGTCACTGGTGCCAAAAAGGTTGGGGACTGCTGATTTAGGACATCCTAAAATATATTCATAATTAGGCTCATCAGTTTTCCCCTTCAAAATTTGTGCCCCTCTTTATTCAATATCAATTTGGATGTCCTCACCATCCACTTATCATTCATGTCAGAAACCTGAAAGATTCCTCCCTCCCACTTCCCTCGAACCCATTTTCCATTTTCCTCAGCCAACGGACTGAGCTAGAAGATATATCCAGTTAACGTCTACAGCTGCTAAGTGGCCAGTGGGATGAGATGGAACAGCTCCTATTCATCTCTATGGGTTCCCAAGCTTAATAAAACATCCTCCAGTATTACTGATGTGAAGAAGAGTGGACTGCTCCATTTTGTGATTTCTTGGTGAATGATTAATATTTGAACTGCCCATAAGAGGCAATATACAGATATAGGCAGTCCTAAGGAAGGGTAAACCATAAGGATTGTCACCAAATCTATCCTTAGATTCAATATGCCAGGAGAGAATAAAATCATAGATAGAAGAAAGTAAATCAGTGTATCAAACTGGAGGTGCAAGCAGAAGGGTCTAATGTTGAACCAACCTTGTAACCCTGGGTAAAACCAACTTGATCATAGTGTATAATGTGTCACTGTATTTTGTTTGCTAGGATCTTCGTGAATATTTTTGCTTCAATATTCATTAATATAATACTAATTTATAGTTTTCTTTCTTTCTTGGGTCCTTTTCCTTGGGTGATATTTACTTCATATAATGTGCTAGGGAGGATTCCTTCCTTTTCAATGTCTTGGAATAGATCATGTAATATAGCTACTAGTTCCTCTTTGAAGGTTTGGTAGAATTCTGATGAGAAACCATCTGGTCCTGTACTTTTCTTTTTTGGTTGGGGAGATTTTGTATAGTTGATGCTATTTCAGTGCTTGATTTAGCTCTGGTTAAGCTTAGGAAGGTGGTGTGATTCCAGGTATTGGTCTATTTCCTTCACATTTTCATATTTCTGAGAGTAGAGTTTTTAGTAGTAACTCAGCACTTTTTGTATTTGTGTGGTATCTGTTATTTCTCTTTATCATTTCTGGTTAAAGTTATTAGAGATTTTATTTTTCTGTTTCTGGTTAGGCTAGTTAAATTTTATCAATTTTATTAATCTTTTCAAAGAACCAACTTTTGTTGATCTTCTGATTGATTCTAAGTTTTCTTTTCTTTTCTTTCTTTCTTTTTTTTTTTTTTGTGTGTGGTTTTTGGCTGGGGCTGGGTTTGAACCTGCCATCTCCGGCATATGGGGCCGGTGCCTTACTCCTTTGAGCCACAGGTGCCACCCAATTCTAATTTTCAGTTTCATTTAATTCTGCTCTAATGTTGGTTATTTCTTTTCTTATGCTGGGTCTGGGCTTGGATTATCCTTGTTTTTCCAGTTACATGAGATGGCCCACTAGGTTGCTGACTTGCTCTCTTTCTGTTCTTGATGATGGGATCTAGTGCTACAGATTTCCATCTTAGGACTGCCTTTGCAGTATCCCACAGGTTTTGATAGTTTGTGTCTACATTATCATTTTGTTCCAAAAATCTGATGATTTCCATTCTTCTCTAAAGAGGCACAGATTGGATGACTAAATACAAAAACTCAGGCCAGGTGTCTGTTGCCTCCAAGAGACACATGTTACCTCAAAGGAAAAAAACATACTTCAGGGTGAAGGGATGGAAAACAGTAATCCAGGCAAATGGAAAGGACAAAAAAGCAGGGGTTGCAATCTTATTTGTAGAGATAGAATTAGATTTAAACCAACTAAAATAAGGAAAGACAAAGAGCTAAGGGCCAGAGTCAGAGGTTTCAGAAATTTGCTTGGTACTTAGTTTTAGAAGACAAAGTCCTCTACACTGTTTCTTTGAAGCTGAGGGATTATTTGCTGGGTACATAAGGCCTAGCTTGATCACATGACTTGCTGCATTGCCATACAGCACCAAAGTCAGGCATTCACTCCAGGCTTTGAGACCTGAGACCTGTAAGGCACTCTTATGGATGTAAATACTTTAGGCATCTTCTTTCAGAAAAAGCCTGGTTCCTCGCAACTAAAGACTCTCTCTAAAAGGATGCCCTTCTCTTCTATGAATTTTTTGAGCTCTTTTGGGAATGCTGATGCTTCCTGGGCATTAGCCAATGACTATTCTCTCATAACCTTTAAGTTTCCATAACTAGCCAATCATGCTTTACTAGCCGTAAGCTCCTTCTTCTTGCTCTTTTTGGCCTCCTCACAGGAGTGCTCACAGAAGCTCAGTGCTTTATAATTTTGCAATTAACAGAAATAAGCTTCTGTAATATGTCCTCTACCCACACACTTGATGCACTTTATCACAAACCAGAGAGATCATTTTTTGTCATTGAGGCACGACTAACAAACCTCAAATCTTTTTGCTTTGTTTTGCCACTTTGGAAAGGCCTTGATATTTTTTAAGAGATCTAAGATTTTTATTTTCTTGTCAAGAGATAGCACTTTACTGTCACTTTCAGTCTTTAAGGGACTGCCTGGACTAATTAATTGCTTTTTAGGAGTGATTTGTTCACAGAACTAACGAATTTACTCAACACAAGCAGTGAACAAATGAGATACCAGAAGAACAATACTCACACAAAGGTGCTAGAGAGAGACCAAGGATCTGTGAAAGGGGAGGTGGGGAGGAGGCTACAGCACTTATGCCTACACATTCCTTAATGGGAACCATTCAGATGGGTTCAGCATAATGCTGGTTATGTTGCAAATTCATATTGTGCTTTTTGGAATAACCCTCTTTAATTATGGGAGAATATTTTCAATCCACAGCTAGTTAAATCCTCAGATGCAAAACTCTTAGACATAGAAGATTAACTGTACTATTAATTTGCTATGTTAAAATTAGTATATATAAGCTTATTGTTTTTAGCTAATTTTTGGCTTTAGGCTTCACCTAATTTGCCAATCACACATTCTCTGTGAAATACAGGTGATCCTTGAACAACATGTGTTTGAATTGGGTAGGTCTATTTATATGAAGATTTTCTTCTCCCTCTGGCACCCTGAGACAGTGACACCAACCCCTCCTCTTCCTCCTTTTACTTTATTGTAAGAATACAGCACATAATACATACATATGTAACATACAAAATAAGTGTTAATCAACTATTCATGTTATTGATAAGGCTTCCAGTCAACAGTAGACTATTAACAGTTAAATTTGTGGAGAGTCAAAAGTTATACCTGGATTTTCAACTGTGTGGAGGTTCATTGTCCTCAATCCCCATGTTGTTCAAGGATCAATGAGGTTTTAAATTTTGGCAGAAAACTTTACCGCTATGCAAACAAGGTCAGACAATTTTATTTCTGAAGACAGGAGGCACTTTAAAAACTATAATAAAAATTTCTTAATAGGAAAAAATTAAATGTTACTAAAAGCTTCACCATTTTTAAAAAAGACAAAATGACTGTAGAAATTTGCTTCAATAGAGTAATGTCAATAAAATCACATTGAATAACTAGTAATCCTTGGCATATACTAGGTGTTAATACTAATGTCCCCTCCCAGAATAACCTACCTGGCCTTGCACCAAGGGTTCCACAGGAAAGCCCCTAACCTGTGGAAACCTTCCAGCAACCTGTGGAATCTTCCTTCCCCTATGCCCAATATAAAAACAAGCCCCCCAACCACCCTTGGTGGAGCTGCTATCTTTGCTCAGGCAGGTCTCTGTCCCCTTTCATTAAACTTGGCCTCAACTTCTTCCACTTTTTTTCTGGGTACAGGCCAAATCCTTTTTACTAAGCCTAAGATAAAGGTCTTTAATTATCTTCTAAAGTAGTGTTTATGAAACTTTAACATGCATCAGACTCACAGAGGCAGATTTTTTTTTTTTTTTTTGAGACAGAGTTTCAAGCTGTCACCCTGGGTAGAGTGCCATGGAGTCATCATAGCTCACAGCAACCTCCTACTCTTGGGCTCAAGTGTTCCTCTTGCCTCAGTTTTTCTACTTTTAATAGAGACAGAGTCTTGCTCTTGCCCAGGCTGGTCTTGAACTTGTAAGCTCAAACAATCCACATGCCTCAGCCTCCCAGAGTGCTGGATTACAGGCGTGAGCCACCGCACTCAGCCAAGGCAGCTTATTGAAACACAAATTGCTGAGATTAATCCTCAGAATTCCAACTCTGGGTCAGGGACCATGAATCTGCATTTCTAATAAGTTTTAGAGGTGCTGATGATCCAGATCTAAAGATAATACCATCATTCCAATTAAAGATACAAAGTACAGTTTAAGCAATTTCTAAGGGAAAAATAATGATTTACTTTTTCATTGGCTATATATTGAGCAACCACAGAATAGCAATGGATAGATGCTAATTGAAATTGTAGACACCAGAAGAAAAACCACTTTGAAATTAAATAGATTATTGTCTATCGTCTGGAGAAAATACAATTTGGAAAGTACTTTATATTTTAAGCTTAAAGAAAATCTCCATAGAAGTTATTTTTCAATTTATAAATTAATAGCATTAATAATAATAACAGCCAATAATTAATACTTATGAATACATTTTAAATTGAGTGCTATTCTGTGACAGACAGGCAGACAGACAGACACACACACACATACACTCTCTCTCTCTCTCTTTCTTATTTAATCCTTGTACTAAACCTAAGAGGTAAGTACTGTTACTGAAAGAGGAGGAAACATTTTATTTTACTTCTTTATTTTTTTGCAGTTTCTGGCCAGGGCTGGCTTTGAACCCGCCACCTCCAGCATATGGAGCCGGCACCCTACTCCTTTGAGCCATAGGCACTGCCCAGGAGGAAATATTTTAAAGATAAAGAAAGGTTAATACATGTCCAAGATCAAACAGCTAGTAAAGTAGCACAGCCTGGATTTCTAGTTGCAGAATATGTGCTCTTAAACAAAACCATTTTGCCTTTAAATTTTTGATTTTATGTGACATAACCAAAGAATAAAAGCTTCGAAACTAAGCCTTGGAACTCTGAATATGAAGAAATATTGACAGGCAAACCAAATAAGCCAAATAAAGTATATTTTATATTTTTATTACTGTTGAAAGATTCATAGAAATTATGAGGTTGCAATAAATTTATTTGGAATATAGTATAGTAATCCAGGGTTTCTTTTATAACACATTTATCACAGTATAGTAGCTAGATATTTATATCTGTGATATATTATATTGATAACTATATGGGGGAGTGTGCTACGTGCACCTGTAGTGTCAGTTTCTTGGGAGGCTAAGTCAGGAGGATCACATGAGCTAAGAGTTCAAGGCTTCAGTAAGCTATGATCACACTACTATACTCTAGCCTGGATGACAGAGTGAGACCTTGTATATAAAATAATAATGATCACTATCATATGACATTTGGTATTGCAGTATAATTCCTATTTGGAACAATTCTTTTAAAAACGAAGGAATAATTTTTAGTGAGTAAAACACATAATAATCCCTCTAGGGAAATATGTGACTGTTGATTGTACTTCCTTATCTCTGTGAAGCCATTTGTATATACAAAAGCTCAGGAAATTAGCCCCATCTTGTGGATCATGGTAGTACTGCAAATTTAGGCCTTTGAGAACAGTGGAAAACTCTGGAACTCTCAGAGATGTATATATTACTTTGCCTCACAAAAACAAAAAAAATTTATAATAGCTAGAATTGGTAAGGAGACACTTTCACATACTGCTGTTTGTTATATAAAATGGTATAGCTTTTTCTGGTAATAAATGCGCAAACCAATCAAAATTGTAAATATAAATGATATTTGATTCAAAATTTCACTTTTAGAAATTTATTCTGTAGAAATAAGTCACATAAGTTAATAAACATAAAAGTACAAAGAAATTTATTGTGTTATTCATCTTGGTTGTAAAAAAATCAGAAACAACCTAAATAAATCTCAATGTAAATAACAATGGATACTATCTAACCATAACTATGAAGGTAGATAATGGTTGTCAGAAACACTTACTATGTATCAGACACTATTCTCAACTTCAGCTATAGAGCCTGGGCACTGACTACTACCCCTTCTCCCAGTGAAGTGTATATCCTTATATAAAAGAATGAACATTATAGGTAGATAGTTAAATGAAAAGACTCAAGCTCGAAACTATACAGTATTAGCCCATTAAGAAAAAGTTTGTAAATAGGTCTAAAAGGTTAAATATCAAAATATAAACAAAAATTACCTCTGAAGACTCAGCTGAGAGTGAAAAAGGAAATGTTTTCTTATACTTTTGTACTGTTTAAATTTTTCACAATACATACATACCAGATTTATATAAAATACATATCAGATTTATATACCAAAAATATATAAAAATCATAATAAAAGATAAATTAATATGAGTCTTTAAAATAATGTAAACTAGTTTAAGGAAATTTTTTGAACAGGAGGACAAGATGACCTCCTATACACTGAGGCTAATTGCTTGAATTAGTGAAAGCACATGAGAATGGTCATTAGAGACAAAACACACACACACATATTTAAAAAACAGTAAAATGAAATACCTTCAAGGTGATTAAACTCTTAGAAATTCTAGAAAAGTAAAGTTTATAATTGGTAATTTGTTGGTAAAGGCAGCCAGTTAAACATGCACATCTAATTTTGATATTCCTTGAAATACTATTTAAAACATAATCAAATAATATATATGTGTGTATAAAAATATACATATATATATATTTTTTAGAGACAGAGTCTCACTTTGTCACCCTTGGTAGAGTGCCATGGTGCCACAGCTCACAGCAGTGTCAAAGTCTTGGGCTTAAGTGATTTTCTTGCCTCAGCCTCCCGAGTAGCTGGGACCACAGGCGCCCACCATAACGCCTGGCTATTATTTTGTTGCAGTTTGGCTGGGGCTGGGTTTGAAGGGGCCAGCATCCTACCCACAGAGCCACAAGTGCTGCCCTCAAAAGAATTTTTTAAAGGTATAAACTCCCAGCAGTGGAGAACAGAACAGGAGATAATAGCAATAAAATTTTGGAAGGCGAAAGCAGATGGACAAGTGGTAAGTAACGTAGTAGACTCAAAAAAGCTTAAACCTAAGCCAGCACTGGGAAAGTAGAGGACCACCCTGATTTCAAAAGGTTTAGTAACTTTACATAGAAGACGCTCGCTTATTTTGTGCTCGTAGGCCATACAAGGTTTTGATCTGTCTTATTAATAGTAACGCTGCACATTTTAGAATTTGTTTAGTGTAAGATAGTAAAGAATAAAAGCCAGGATCTGATTTGAGCTAAGTGGACCAAGAAATATTATTTACTTGTAAGATTTCAATATGAGATACCATCTTACAAGCATAATTAGTTTGTCAAGAATAAAAATTTCTTCAACAAATATCTTATCAAAAACAAGGCAGGGCACAGTGGCATGTATGTGCAGTCCCAAATACTGGCAGGCTGGGCAGGAGGACTGCTTGAGCCCAGGAGTTCAAGGCTGCAGTACACTGCAGTTGTGCTTGTGAATATCCATGATATCCATTTATCTCCAGCATGGGCAATATAGTAAGATCCAATCTTTATTTAAAAAAAAGAAAAAAGTTTCTTGGCTACATGTTAGAAGTAAGGCTTAAGAACAAAATGATCCTTATTTTTTTTTTTTTTTTTTTTGAGACAGAGCCTCAAGCTGTCACCCTGGATAGAGTGCCATGGCATCACAGCTCACAGCAACCTCCAATTCCTGGCTCAAGCGAGTCTCCTGCCTCCGCCTCCCAAGTAGCTGGGACTACAGGCGCCCGCCACAACGCCCGGCCATTTTTTAGGGCGCCAGCCACGTACACCTGAGCTGGCGGGTTCGAATCCAGCCCGGGCCCGCCAAACAACAATGATGGCTGCAACCAAAATGATCCTTATTGAAAACAATATCCTGTGTTGAGCGAAAACATAAGCTACCATTGCCTATTTTAAATTCTACTTTATTCAGAGCAACAATGCTTTTTCTATTATGTTGCCTTGCTTATACAGAAGCAGCATTTTAAAAAGCAGTATTTAAGCAAATATTCAATTATTTGCATTTCAGCTGAGAAAGAAGTTAGGATGGGTTCAGGATTTTGTGAAAAGTAGTATGGCATCTGTCAATAAAGTTCTGCTTTTCTAATGATACAGAGTTTATAGCCAAATTTTGAGCATATGACTTTCTCTAGAGCTGTTTCTCATTGTTTCCAGTTAGGAAAAAAAATTCCTTTCCTGCTAAATTATAAAATATCATACATATTTATACTAAATAAATTTAGAACCCTTATAACAAAATTACTCAATTCATCATCAACAAAGAAAAATTATATGGGTGGAAGTCTAGCAAATATTTAACATGATATAATCAAATGCCCCAGTAGTTAAAAAAAAAAAGATAATGATACACAGGCATTCTTACAAATAAAACATTGTTATGAGATTTTTTTTTAAAACTCAATTATGAAGACTAAAGATTCAACAGCAAAGAAACCCACCTAGAATTAGTCAGAAGTCTAAATGTATAATTGGGATTCTCTCTGCATTAATCCAGATTGTCACACAGACTAATAGTAACTCAGCATCTAGGAAAAATACTTTCATAGCATAGCCAAATAACTACTAACTGATTTTATTTAGTTAACTTTGAGACATAATTATTCAATATAGTATTTGGCAACTTATAACTTTAAATATCTGTCAAAATGAATAACATATTTGAGGAAGACTGTTGGATTATGGGGTCACCATTAATACCTAGCAGAAAACACAATTGTACCTAATCTGGTATCCAGGAATGCCTTTTAATTTATAGAGAATTAAGTAAATATTTTTAAAGTTTATTTGAAAACTGAATGGTTGTAACAACTCCTTAAAAAGTCAGACACGTATAAACACCAGTAATGGTTTATATGCTATCTTAACCAGGAACCCAACAAGGCAAAAGAAGGCCTCATTGGATTACATACAGATGCCATTAATGGATGATGGCAAGTAACAAACAAGAAATGAATAACATAGACCAATGGGGGGATAAAGCCAGGGAGCAGAGCTAAGTACGGATCAGAAAGCTAAAATAACTTGATTATCATCCACATCCTAAAGGATGGATCATATGCAATCTTGATCATCCACAAGGAACTGCTGAGAATGCAGATGCAGGCGAGCACCCACTGCTTTATTGGAAAACATGAATCCAAGGTAGAAATCCTCTAGAAAAGTAATAAAGCCTTTGCAGTCAAACTCTCTCTGGAGAGGAGTGCATACTTACATCCTAACACTAGAGGGTTCAAAGAAATGATTAGAGCCCTACTTTCACCATTAGTTCATTCTATAATTCTTCCTCTGTTAAAATATGAATTGTTTAATTCATTCCACAAATATTTAATGGGTGTTTATTTTCACAGATACTGTGTTGATGAAAGAGGTTGCCAAAGTGAATAGGACATTGTTTTTGTCCTTCTGGACTTATAGCCTGAGAGGATAAGAAAACACGTAAATAGGTAATTATAATATAGTAAGGTCAATAAATGATA
The DNA here is from genome assembly GCA_963574655.1 of Perodicticus potto. NCBI lineage: Eukaryota > Metazoa > Chordata > Mammalia > Primates > Lorisidae > Perodicticus > Perodicticus potto. The sequence goes on along the minus strand of CAUYRH010013177.1, from coordinate 8,761 downwards.
TATTTATGAATGGGGTGCTCTAAAACATGGAGAGAGGTTGCTAATTTAGCATAGCCCAGAAACAGATCACAGAAGGAAGTTGGAGTTATGTTAATGAGAAGATACCTGAGTTAGATATTAAAGGATAAGAATCGAGTAAGGTAAATAAAAGGGAAAAGACATTCCGCAAAGGAATGAATAACACATGCAAAAAGAGTATGCAACAGTTTGATATACAGTAAAAGGGATGAGGTGTGGGGCGCCACAATTACATTCTTATCAGAACATAAGGATAGAAATGATAAGAGGTGAGAGGGGAGGCTGACAATGTGGAGGCCAGATTACAGAGGGACTAGTATGACATGCAAAAATTCTTGAACTTTATATCACACATCATGGGAAACCACTGTTAAGCAGGAGACTGACACAGAATCACATTTTATATATAAATCACTCTGGCAGCATTTTGGTGGAAGAACCTGAGAAGGGGTAAGATTGGTGGTTGGGAGACCTGTTAAGAGGCTACTCCTATAGTTCAGGCAAAAAATAATGAGATCCTGAACTAATAAGTAACCTTCTAACAAGTAACCTTCTAACAAAACCCCCCTCTGCTATTGTACCAATAATCTAGGATGATCACAGTGAGAAGAATGAAAAATGAATGTATAACATATACATATATATACACAAACACATGTATCCATATTAATATATCACATGTAATTATATGTACTTATTTATAAATGCTTTTTGCCACTATTACACTGCATTATAGATCATCTTTTTCTACATTGATTAAAAAAAGGACAAAAGTTAGAAAACAGAATGAAAAATGGAAGCTAAAATCCAACGCACTCTATTTGTCTTAGAATTAGCAAGTAATAATAAATTGTTACTCCCAAAATGCACTATTTTAGAGGAAAAACACTGAATTTTAGAAATTCAGATTTAGAAAAATTATTTACAATGTATCTTAAAGCATCTAAAATCAAGAACATTATCATATTTCTCAGAATCATTTTACATATATTAATAAAGAAAATCTACATAAATCAAAATCAATGAAATTAATAAAAAAAACTCAACATGGTCAAAGGATATATAATTTCAGTTCGGAAAAATAAGTTCAAGAGATATGTTGTACAGTACAGTGACTACAGTTAATAAAAATGTAGTATTCTTGAAGACAGGTAAGAGTAGACTTTGAACATTCTTACCAGAAAAAATAAATATGTAAACACATAAATTAATTAGCTCAATGGATTAACTAATCCATTCCACAATGTATATATCTATTACACAATATATGTATGCATGTATATATATCTCAAAACATGTTGTATGCAATAAATATTTTTATCTGTCAGTGAAAAATGAATAAATACTTTTAAGAAGAAAATAACATGATCTTAGTCTAAACACCTTATTGTGAGTCTATCTCATTGTATATTACATTTAATATTCATAAATCTTAGTGTGATAGGATGATTATATTGTCTTTGCAGTTGAGAAAACTAAAGCTCAGGCAAGTTTATTTACCCAGTAACTGGGACTTAAAGTCTGTCTGCCTTTAGATTCAGTATTTAAAGCTTTGAATAGTTATGTAAATCAAACTATTTACATAATTTATAAGAATATTTTAATTTTACAAATGCCACACTTTATATCAGAAAGTCAAACTTAGGCTTAGGCAAGACAACTCCAAGATAAGACTTTGGAGTCAAATACATTTTTTTTTTTTTTTTTTTTGCAGTTTTTGGTTGGGGCTGTGTTAGAACCCACCACCTCCAGCATATGGGGCTGGTGCCTTACTCCTTGAGCCACAGGTGCTGCCCTCAAATACATCTTGGTTTGAATCCAGCCTTACTCCTTACTACCTAGGGGAATTTGAGTAAATTATATAACTTCTTTCAGCTTCAACAAATATAAAATGGGTTAACAAAGTTTCAAAGGATTCTTGCAAAGATTGCAAAGTGCCAAGCCCAGGTATTATGGAGTAGCTAATGATACCATTCACAATCAAGAAAAAGCATAAATACAAGATATACATAAAACTGATATGGCACCTTTAAAACAGAATTTAAAAACTTAATTTAGGAATAGACCACTCTTTTTCCCCATTATGAATGTTTCATCTGCCATAATTAAGAATACACACAGGTGCATACTTTTTTATACCATACCTAACTCATAAGAATATATAGTTAATTCGTGATAAGCACCTAAGAGTATATTTACTGGTTTTCACTTAAAATGTTTTTAAAGTATCATGGGAAACCCACTTTTCTCTCCCTTATTAGGGAGAGGCTGGTTAGAAAACTACAATGCCCAACCTCTTTTACCAACCACACATAAGTGGCTCCCAAACCTCTGCTATAGAGTTTTTATTTGTTTAAACCACAAGCTCCCTCAAGTGTTCTGATCCCTAAATTGGTTATTGAAACTCCACTGATAGGGAATTCAGGAGAAGGGTCAGGATGATCAGCGCTTGCTACTTCATTACTTGGTCTGGCAGGGGAATTAATTCTTTTTGGATTAGTGGTGATATGTAGCATTTGTGGTTTGATACTCGCCTTCTTCAGTGCTACCATTTATCAACATTAATTAATAGTTGATCATATTGTGTTAGTATAACTTAGGAATTTATAACAACTTTAAACCATTTTAATTCCCTTTTTTGGTAAAAAACTGCTTTGCAAACCTAAACAAATTCTTATCATTATATAATCATTTCAAGTTTTTGTTCAGTTTAAAAATTGCATTAATATTACTTTATATTAATAACGTTAGAGAGATCATAAGAAATTAAATAATAAATCCTGGTAGTTAAATTGTCCCCAAGATACCAGTTAATACTGTACCAATACCGCTATGTATCTGTTAAGCTACATTATAAAAATACAAGAACTATTACCTTGGTGTTCCTCTAAATCCATATCAAGTTGTCTAATTTCTTCATTAAACTGGTTTATTTTTTCTTTTATATCTGTTAGCCTGTTGAAAACATTTTTAATGAATTTATAAAGATAATGTAGACATTCAGTGAAAACATTTAATGATGTTAAAATACTTCTCTAAGTTGTATAAACAGTATCTAGAAATAAATTGCCCTATTCTGAGGATAATACTATAAATTTAGAGATTAAAATCTTTTTTAGATTTGTTTATGGTTCCTATTTGCAGCAAAAGTATATTCTGAGAACATTAGGGTGACTGACTTCAACAGGAGACCCTTCTGCAATCTTCTTTTGAGTTTGGCTTGGAATATTAAGAAAGTGAAAAATCTTTAACATCTTTTTATAGGTTTGTATAAACTAAACTGAGTTGGCAAATTAGCCTCACAAATTAGAAAATAAGAGAAAATCTACCATTAGTAGAAGATTATACAAATTAAAATTTTAAAAAGAAGCATTTATACTTAACATACAGGTATAGTAATTAAGACAATGTGATACAAGAATAAGGATAGACATATATATCAATAAAATAGAACTGTGAATCTAGAAATAAGACCATACCTATGGTTAATTGATTTTCAAAGAGTGCCAAGATAATTAAATAGGAAAAGAAGAGTATTTTCAACAAATGATACTGGAACAATTGGATATGCACAACTGAAAGAATAAAATTGGAGTCCCACCTCATATCATATATAGAAACTAATTCAAAATGGATCGAAGATAAAAGTGCAAGAGCTAACCTATAAAACTCTTAGAAAAAAACAAAGGCGCAGTGTTTATGACCTTGGATTAGGCATTGATTTCTGAGATATGACACCAAAAGTATAGCAAGAAAAGAAAAAAGAATCTGGATGTCATTTCAACTGAAAACGTTTGTCCTGCCAAGGACTCCATCAAGAAAGTGAAAAAACAACCCATAGGATGAGAGAAAATTTTTGCAAATCATGTATCTGATAAGAAATTTCTATTTAGGGTGGCACCTGTAGCTCAGTGGGTAGGGTGCCGGCCACATGCACCAAGGCTGGGGGTTCGAACCCAGCCCAGGCCAGCTAAATACAACTGCAAGAGAAAAATAGCCAGGCATTGTGGCAGGCACCTGTAGTCCCAGCTGCGAGGAAGGCTGAGGTGAGAGAATCTCTTGAGCCCATGAGTTTAAGGTTGCTGTGAGCTGTGATGCCATGGCACTCTACTGAGGGAGACATAGTGAGACTCCGTCTCAAGAAAAGAAAAAAAAAGAAACTTCTATTTAAAAAATGTAAAGAACTGTTACAGTTACAGAACTGTTTTTAAAGAACAAAAAGACAAATAATCTGATTTAAAAATAGGCAAAGCTCCGATCTTATTGTAGCACTATTCACAATAGCCAAGATTTGGAATCAACCTATGTGTCCATCAATGGATGAATGTATAAATAAAATGTGGTACATATACACAATGGAATATTATTCAGCCTTTTATAAAAAAGAATGAAATCCAATCATTGGTAACAACATGGATGGAAGAGGAAAACATTATATTAAGCTAATTAAGCCAAGCACAGAAAGACAAATTTTACATGGTCTCACTCACAGTGGGCACTAAAAACTAAAACAATCAGAGATAGAAGACTGATGGTAATGAGAAGCTTTGAAAAGTGGTGGGAAGTGGGAGGAAATAATGTGGGGATGGTTAATGCGTAGAAAAATATGGTTATATATATGCAGAATGATCAAAAGCTAATATTTAATAGCACAACAGTGTGAATATAATCAATAGTAAATTACAATAGGCATGGAATAGGATTGTTCCTAAAACAAAGAACTGATAAATGCTTGAGGTGATAGATCCCTCAATTATCATGTTTTGATAATTATACATTGTATGCCTGTGTCAAAACATTACATGTACCCCACATACAATTATAGTAGAACCTCCATAGTTGACCACCTCTCTACACTGAACACCTCCTTAAGTACCAGATATGCACCACATATACTCAATGGAAGCTCCTTATGTTGATCCCCTTTGCATGTTGACCAATTTGTTACAATCTCTTTGGTGGTCAACTTATAGAGGTTCTATTATTTTATGTACCCATAGTAATTAAAAATTAATTTTTTTAAAAAATGGGCAAAGAATCTGAATAAATATTTCCCCAAAGATATACATATGGCCAAAAGAAGTTCAATGTTTTTTAGCCATCAGAGAAATGCAAATCAAAACCACAATGGAGACACTACTTCAAACTCATTAGGATGGCTATAATCCAAAGAGACAAATATTAGGTTATCATGTATGAAATGTCCAATTTCCTTAAGTACTAAGTTTGACGGATGATATCGCTGAAATTTCAATTTGACACTTCTTATTTTAGTTGTATTGTGAAGGTACACCCTCATTTTCTCAAAAATGTTTTTAGCTTGTGATTATCTTTCAAATTTTTTTAGAGCAATTTTTGTGAAAGCATGGATAAGTCAAGAATTCGTGTTATTTTCAGTATGAGTTGCCATGTAAAATCAGGGCAACACAGACAGCTTGAAACAGCAACAAAATGTTTAGAAAGGATGTGGCTAATTAACACATAGAACATCAATGGTTTGAGAAGTTCCGTTCTGGTGATTTTAATCTTAAAAATGAGCCATGTGGCCAACCTGAGACCAAGGTAGATAATGATGAGCTGAAAGCTATAGTGGAAGCAAATCTATCTCAATCTATGTGTGAATTAGCATCAAGCTCTGATGTTACTATTCCTACAATATTGGACCATTTGAAACAAATTGGCAAAAGAAAGAAGCTAGATAGATGGTTTTTTTCATGAATTAAATGAGTATCAGAAGAGAAATTGTCTTGAAGCTTGCCTTTCTTTGCTATCATAATATAAACATGAACCATTTCTACATTGTATCGTTCCATGTAATGAAAAATGGGTTCTTTTTGACAATCCCAAGTGTTCATTCAGCACAATGGTTAGATAAAGATAAAGTGCCAAAACATAGTCCAAAACCGAATATTCACCAAAAAAGCTAATGGTGTCTGTTCAGTGGTCCGATGCTGGTATTTATTTATTTATTTACTTTTTTGAGACACAGTCTCACTTTGTTGCCCGGGGTAGAGTGCTATGGTGTCATAGTTCATAGCAACCTCAAACTCTTGGGCTCAAGAGAGCTTCTTGTCTTGGCCACCTGAGTAGCTGGGACTACAGGCGCAACCACAATGTGGGATATTTTTTTTTTAGAGACAGGTTTCACTCTTGCTCAGGCTGGTCTCAAACTCCTGAGCTCAGGCAATCCACCTGCTTTGGCTTCCCAGAGTGCTATGATTACAGGTGTGAGCTACCGTGCCTGGCCTCCAGTGCTGGTATTATCTACTATGGCTTCATGAAACGAGGTCAATAAATTACAGTAACCAATTGGATCAAATGATGAGGATGCTTGCAATTAAGCAGCCAAGATTAGTCAGTAGAGACAGGCCAATCCTCTTGTAAGACAATGCTTGACCAATGTCACATAAACAACAATGCTCAAACTACAGAACTAGACTTGGAAATTCGCTGTCATTCACCATATTCACCCAACTTTTTATCAACTGCCTACCACTTTTTCCAGGCTTTGGACCATTTCTTGCAAATGTTAAGAAATGGAAAGTATTGAATTCTCAACCAGCTATGGAAAACACCTTTCACAATTTCATTGCCATTAGTTCTCTAGGCTTCTTTCCTGCTGGTGCAAACAAGTTACCTTTAAGATGATAAAACACTGCGTCTATAGTTTAGGCACAGATGTTAAAGATTGTACTCCTCCTTCTTTGAGTTATAATAAACAAAACTTTTGATTCAAAATTGGACACTTCATATTTAATAAGCTAATTATAACAAGTGTTGGTGAGGATGTGGAAAGAATAGAACCCTCATACATTGTTGGTGGAAATGAAAAATGGTACAGCTGCTTAGGAAAACAGTCTGAGGGTTCCTCAAAAAGTTAAACATGGAGTACCATAGGAGTCAGCAATTCTACTCCTAGGTATAAGCACAATAGAAGTGAAAACATGGCCAAACAAAAACTTTTACATGGATGTTCATAGTAGCTTGATTCACAATAGTGAAAAAATGGTAACAACTCAAATATCTACCAATTAACAAATTAAAATATGGCATATCTATATAATGGAGTATTATTTGGCAATAAAAAGAAATGAAATATTTATATAGACTACAATATAGATCAACTTTGAAACATTATGCCAGGGGTCCTCAAACTACGGTCTGTGGGCCACATGCGGCCCACCGAGGACATTTATCCGGCCTGTTGGGTGTTTTTGCCTCTGCTGCCTGCCCTGTTTAGCAGCGGACTCATCCCACACCCGCAAAATCTGTTAGCGGAAAAACCATTGGTTGCATTCCCAAACAAAACGTGTGGATTCACTGGAAAAGTTCCAAAAGGAGTTCCGATTTAGATTTAAAGCGTTTCATCTCCATGAACAGGACACACAGCTTTTCCATAACACATTTTCTATTGACATTGAAAATGTGGAGGCCAGTCCCTGAAGTCACCACCCCGGCCGCCCCTCTGCCAGCTGCTCTGGCGCCACCTCTGATCATTGTCTCCGGCAGGCAGGAGCCTCATGCGGCTCCAGCTCGGGCTCTGTGCGGGCAGCGGCTTTCCAGCTTCTCCATGGGGCTGGCCTGTAGCTCCTGGATGCTCTAAGAATGTTTCCACTGTTGCTGGGAGGATTCAGAATTCCTAGAGAATTGCCTTTGTGAGAAGCTGGAAGTATTTCTTTAAATTCCATCTCTTAGTTTTTCAAAGAAACCTCAAGAAACCATCAACAACATTAGTAATGAAGAGTTTGACTGCCACTTGCTTGATGAAGGTTTTACTGCCACAGACATTCTGGACCAAAAAATCAATGAAGTTTCCTCTTCTGATGATAAAGATGCCTTCTATGTAGCAGACCTCGGAGATGTTCTGAAGAAACACCGAAGATGGCTAAAAGCTCTTCCTCATGTCACTCCCTTTTATGCAGTCAAATGTAGTGACAGTAGAGCCACTGTGAAGACCCTCGCTGCCACTGGGACAGGATTTGACTGTGCTAGCAAGACTGAAATACAATTGGTGCAAAGTCTCAAGGTGCCTCCAGAGAGGATTATGTATGCAAATCCTTGTAAACAAGTGTCTCAAATTAAGTACGCTGCCAATAATGGGGTCCAGACGATGACTTTTGACAGTGAAGTTGAGTTGATGAAAGTTGCCAGAGCACATCCAAAGGCCAAGTTGGTTTTGCGGATTGCCACTGATGATTCCAAAGCAGTCTGCTGACTCAGTGTTAAATTTGGTGCCACACTCAAAACCAGCAGACTTCTTTTGGAACAGGCAAAAGAGCTAAATATTGATGTCATTAGTGTAAGCTTCCATGTAGGAAGTGGCTGTACTGATCCTGAGACCTTCATGCAGGCAATCTCTGATGCCCGCTGTGTCTTTGACATGGGAGCTGAGGTTGATTTCAGCATGTACCTGTTTGATATTGGTGGTGGCTTTCCTGAATCTGAGGATGTGAAGCTTAAATTTGAAGAGATCACTGGTGTAATCAACCCAGCACTGGATAACTCTGGAGTGAGAATCATAGATGAGCCAGGAAGATATTATGTTACATCAGCCTTCACAATTGCAGTTAATATCATTGCCAAAAAAATTGTATTAAAGGAACAGATAGGCTCCGATGATGAAGATGAGTCCAGTGAACAAATCTTTATGTATTACATCAATGATGGAGTATATGGATCGTTTAATTGCATCCTTTATGATCATGCTCATGTAAAGCCTCTTTTGCAAAAGAGACCTAAACCA
>CAUYRH010013175.1:0-21701 GCA_963574655.1 Perodicticus potto | reverse complement strand
AAGAAAAGAAATAGCTGAAAATGTTAACAAATGGAAAAACATACCATGCTCATGGCTGGGAAGAATCAACATTGTTAAAATGTCTATACTACCCAAAGCAATATATATTTTTAATGCAATTCCTATCAAAGCTCCATTGTCATAATATAAAGATCTTGAAAAAATAATACCTCTTTTTATATGGAATCAGAAAAAACCTCGAATAGACAAGACATTACTCAGAACTAAAACAAAGTAGGAGGAATCATGCTACCAGACCTGAGACTGTCCTATAAATTGATAGTGATCAAATCAGCATGGTACTGGCACAAAAACAGAGAGGTAGATGTTTGGAACAGAATATAGAACCAAGAGATGAATCGAGTTACTTACCGTTACTTGATCTTTGACAAGCTAATTAAAAACATTCAGTGTGGAAAAGACTCCCTATTTAACCAATGGTGCTGGGTGAACTGGCTAGCGACCTATAAAAGACTGAAACTGGACCCACATCTTTCAGCATTAACTAAGATAGACTCTCACTGGATTAAAGATTTAAACTTAAGACATGAAACTATAAAAATTCTAGAAGAAAGTGCAGGGAAAACTCTTGAAGGAATTGGCTTGGGTGAATATTTTATGAGGAGGACTCCCTAGGAAATTGAAGCAGTATCAAAAATACACTACTGGGACCTGATCAAACTAAAAAGCTTCTGCACAGCCAAGAACATACTAAGTATAGCAAGCAGACCACCCTCCGAATGGGAGAAAATATTTGCAGGTCATACCTCCGACAAAGGTTTAATAACCAGAATCCACAGAGAATTCAAACTTATTAGCAAGAAAAGAACAGGTGATCCCATCTCAGGGTAGGCAAAGGACTTGAAGAGAAACTTCTTTAAAGAAGACAGGTGCATGGCCTATAGACACATGAAAAAATGCTCACCATCCTTAATCATCAAAGAAATGCAAATCAAAACTACTTTGAGGTATCACCTAACTCCAGTAAGATTAGCCCACATGACAAAATCCCAAAACCAGAGACATTGGCATGGATGTGGAGAAGAGGGAACACTTCTACACTGCTGGTGGGAATGCACACTAATGTACTCCTTTTGGAAGGATGTTTGGAGAATACTTAGAGATCTAAAAATTGACCTGCCATTCGATTCTACAATTCCTTTACTTGGTATATACCCAGAAGATCAAAAATCACATTATAACAAAGACATCTGTACCAGAATGTTCATTGCAGCCCAATTCATAATTGCTAAGTCATGGAAGAAGCCTAAGTGCCCATCAACCCACTAATGGATTAATAAATTGTGGTACATGTATGCCATGGAATACTATGCAGCCTTAAAGAAAGATGGAGAATTTACCTCTTTCATGTTTACATGGATGGAGCTGTAACATATTCTTCTTAGCAAAGTATCTCAAGAATGGAAGAAAAAGTATCCAATGTACTCAGTTCTACTATGAATCTAATTTATAGCTTTCATATGAAGGCTATAACTCAATTATAGCGTAAGAATATGGGGAAAGGGGAAAGGGAGGGGAGGGGACAGAGGAAGATGGGTGGAAGGAGGGTAATTGGTGGGGCCACACCTACGGTGCATCTTAGAAGGGTACAGGGAAAACTTACCAAATACAGAATACAAATGTCTTCATACAATAACTACTAAAATGCCATGAAGGCTATGTTAAACAGTTTGATTAAAATGTTTCAGATTGTATATGAAACCAGCACATTGTACCCCTTGATTGGGCATAAGTGAGATCCTTAAAGGTTTGAATGGGGAGTAAGGCAAACGATGCAGATGTGGACACAGAAGCAGAAGTGGCAGGAGCATGCCTATGAAACACAGATAAAAAACCAGCCAGCCTAGAAATAGAAGACACATATAAGAAGTTAAATAAAGGTGAATTAGTTTGTGATGTGCCCAGCAGGTGGAAAGAATAGTTTCAACTGGCTATAAAATATGGGATGAAAGAAGACTTTTGACAGAAAATAATTTATTGAACATGAAGTTTGCACTATTCCCATTCCAGGCAATGGTAAATGCTTCTTGGGAAATGGAGGCACCCAACATCTCCTAGCCCTACTCAGAATCAAACCATTTATCACCCTGTCCACTGCTACCAGGCTGATCTGAGCCACCAAACCCTCTCACGTGGATCACTGCAGTGATATCCTAACTCGTCTTCCTGCTCCTTCCCTGCACTCTAATAGCCTATTCTCAATACAACAGCCAGAGCGACCCCTTCCACTCAAACACTTGGATGCTCAAAACCTTTCACTCAAACTAAAACCCAGAGTTCTGAGAATGGCCCACAAGCTCTTCCAGGGTCTGCGGTCCCCTTGTTACCTCCCTTTATACCCTCTCTCACCCCCGTCCCCTCTCCCTCTTCTCCAGCCTCTCTGCCATCCTTGCTGAGTGAACACAGCAGCCATATTCCTGCCTCGCTTCTTTTGCTACAACGCCTCCTTCTGAATTGAATGGCTTTCTCTATATTTTCTTGGCAAACTCTCTCACCCTCTTCAAATCTTTGTTAAACTGTCACCTTCCTAGTGAGGTTTACCTAATTGCTCTATTTAATAATAAAATATACCCCAACCCCAAATTTTGAAATTCTGTATTGTGCTATAGTTTCCTTTTCTTTCATAGCACTTATCACATCCTAAAATCCTATATTATTTACTTATTTATTATGGTTTCATGATGCAGTTGGTAGAATATAAATGACTGTCATTGTTCACTATAATATCCCTAGCATCGAGAATGGTGCCCAGCACGTAGTAGGCACTCAGTAAATACGCATCTGATAAATAAACAAGAGAAGGGGAACAGAATAAACATTTGGAAAGCACATCACAGGGCTTAGCAACTGCCTAATAATAAATAATGGAAATAAATACTTGTCAAACATGATTACAAAAGCAAAACACTTGAAAAGACAGTGCTCAAAAGAAGATGCACAGGCAGCCAGGCAGCCAGGCAGCCCAGTAGAGATGCTGAACATCAGCCATGGGGGAATGCAAATTATATCACAACTGGGTACCACTACATGCCCACTAGGAGGCCTAGAAGCAGAAAATGGATAACAACAAGTATTGGGGAGGATATTGAGATAATGGAACACCCATTAATTGCTAGTGGAGTATAAAATGGTTTTCAGCCTCTTTACAAAACAGTTTGTCAGTTCTTCAAAAAACTAACTGTGCTACTATTTGATCCATTAATTCTAGTCCATGAGAACTGGAAACACATGTCCACACAAAAACCTGTGCATTAATGTTCACAGTGACACTATTCATAAAAACCAAAGAGCAAAAATGACTCAAATGCCCATCAGTTGATGAAAGATAATCAAAACGTGGTTATATCTGTACAGGAACTATTATTTACCATAAAGAAGAATGAAGAACCCAGATATGCTATGATATGAATGGACCTTAGTCACACAATGCTAAGTGGAAGAAGGCAGACACAAAAGGCACATATCATGCACTTCTTTTTACGTGAAATGTGCACAGGAGGAGAATCCACAGGGGTAGAAAGTAGATTAGTGGTCATCAGGGGTCCAGGGAGAGAGAAATGAAAAGGGACCACCAATGGGTATGACATTTGTTTTTGGAGTGATAAAAATATTTTGGAATTAGGCAATGACTATGATTGTATATATCTGTGAATATACCATAAATAACTGACTAAATGTACTAACAATAAAAGTATATGAATTATAAAGTATATAAAATAAATATAAAATAAAAATATCTCAATCTTTTAAAAGCAATGACCACATTTTGAGCTTCTTCTCCATTGTCTGCATGTATAGGACCAGCAGCCTGGGCTGAAGTTACTGCTACAGGGATCTGTCTTTGAGCTTCATGAAAGTCAGTCAATAAGAAAACCATCCTGGAGGAAATGGTTCATACATAACCAAAGAAATCTGAAATTTATAAAATTCTTCTTCAAAGTAAACTTTACTGGGAAGTTACAGTGTAAATCCTTGAATCGGAGATTTCTAGGAACTGTCCAGTATTAACATAACAGATGTTGTCTTTGCTCTTTTGCCTAGATATAGACATAGACACCCTTTAAAAGGACGTTCCTTCAATTGATTAACACTCAAAAGGATTAGGGCATAAAATAAAATTGCAACTCACTCCATATAAGAATTCTCACCAAAATAGTAGACTCCAGACACAGTGTTTGTAGACTTTATATACCAATAGATCTTGTGGAGCCAAGAGACGGAGAGAGTCACATTTCTTTAGACTAATTTACTCAAATACTAGATATGTCCACTAGACATGTGGCAAGTATTAGAGGGCAGTCTAAATTCTGATTTGTATTGGTGATTAAATGATACCATATGTTTTTGATACTGAGCATGCAGGTAGCAAAGTCAACATAGTGTCAGGAGAATGTAGGGGCTTAAATAATACATTTGTATGATCAGATAGTCATCATTCTTCCAACCTGGTCTGAACCCTTGAGATAGCAATGGATGAAAGTAAAAAGTTTTTCAGATTCCACAAAGAACTCTGAATCTTCCCATTCAGACAAGGACTTAGTGGTGAGCCTATCATTTGTGCCATTATACAAAAAAGGCATAATTTGGGTCTATTAAACCCTAAGTGCTGATGTTTTTAATCAAATGCTTCTATTATGACATCATTTGGGTAGAATCTCTTCAATCCATTTAATGTGATGTAGATGTGAATTCTTAATGAGTTAGCTCAAAAATGTATCCCCTCAAGTAGATGAATGACCCTCTTAGAGTTAAAATATATCGGTTCTGGACTATATTAACAGAATGAATGAATGAATGATTTAATGAAGTTAGACTATCAAGATAAGGTTAAAGTTGAATGCTTTTCTTATATAATTTTAATAGGAATGTCATGTGCTATGCAATAAGTCTGAACCATTCTCAGATGATAAAAAATCTGTAATTCCTCTCTAACTTTATGTTCTTGGTTATTGGCCCGTATGTTTTTCCCCTCACAGTATAAACTCTCATGATGTTATTCACCTTTGCATCCTTCACTCAATGGCTAGACCAGTACATAGTCCATAAACAGATTTGCAAAAAACAAACAAGAGAGGGAACGTACAGAATAGAGTTAGTTGGGGAAGTTTCAAGTTTCAAATTTTTAATGCAGAATATGCTTGAAAGTGCAAATGCAGGCCAGGGTAGAGCACACTCCAGAGGCTGAGGAGGACAGTCATTCTCTCTCGCCTGTCTTTGGCAGGACAGGCCAGTCTGGCTAAAAGACCTTCCTACTGAAGACTTTGATCTGGAGGGTACAACTCAAAAGTCCAGGGTTACCTAGAATTTCTTTGAGACATGGGTGGAAGAATTGTGAATTTGCAGCATAGTAGTTGATCTCCGGAGATTGTGGTAGCTGAGTAGCCCCTTCTCACAGGAGGAATTTCACCTCTTTCCTAGGACCTTCATTCCTGTCCCAGCCTCCTTTCCTGCTGTCTGTCTATTCACAAGCCACAGGAAAGCTCAGGAGTAAACTTGAAGGCCCAATAAACACTCATACTCGTTGACTAGGAAGAACATGCCACTACTCACCCACTGACCTGAGGACTCTTTCATATAATGGTTTTGGTTCTCCAACCATACCTCTATCTCAGATTTTTCTAACCTTTCTATAAAATAAAGTTATCTAAAACTAACTTAGTATTTTAAGTTAATAAAATATCTGTATATCTACTTAAATTTTACATATCTAAAGATACCTAAAATATTCAATTTTTATTTTCCCATTGTGTTGTGAAAAGGGAGCAGAGCATTTTTTAAAAGTCTAATATGCAAAAAAATCTAATGTGCAAAAAATAATCTAATATGCAAAAAAAACTACTATGTGCACAATAACCAAAGCTGAAAACAACCCAAATGTCTGAATAAACAAAATATGATATAGCCATTGAATGGGATATTATTCAGCCATAAACAGGAATGAATTACTGATACATGCTACCACACAGGTGCTTAAAAACATTATGTGAAGTGAAAGGAACAAGACCAAAGTAAGGTCACATATTGTATATTTCCATTTATATTAAAATATCCATGAAGAAGGAAAGCAGATTAATAATTGCCTAGGCCTAAGGGTACAACCACCTTATGGATACAGTTTCTTTTTGGGGTAATGAAAATACCCTCCAAATAGATTGATAATGGTCATACAACATTGTGAATAAACTTAATACCACTCAATTACTCATTTTAAAATGGTTAAAGTGCTGAATGTTACGTTATGTGTATTTTACCACAATAAAAAAATTCAATGTGCATACAATTATTATACAAAAAATACAAAGTAGAATATTTAAAACAAGACTTCTTCAAATTGCCGTAGAACATGTATGTTAAAGGCGGCTCGTCAGAAGGACTTTTCTGACTGTAAAATCTTTGTAGTTCTGACTTTCCTGCAGACCTCTCAATAAGATTGTCTTTCATTATGTAGTAAAGTATTTACATTAAGAAAAAACATGGGTCTTGGTGAGAAGAAAGATAAAAATAAGCACATTCAAAAGGCTTTTCATTTCTCTCTGAGCCCAGTCAGACCCCATTTCATTCAGACGAAATAAGGAAGTTGTAAAAATGAAGAATATTTTAATTGATCTGAACAAATGTAGTATTTTCACTCAAAGTTCAAAATTATTTTATTGTAGATTAGCATCAGTTATTCAATTTTCCAAAGATGTGGGTCTTTACTTGGGAGAAATGAGCTCAACATGGTAGGAGTCACATTGTTCTTCAATACGGGATGACAAAAATGTGCCACTAGTTACTATCCTGTAAGTGAATGATTATTATTGTAAAATTATTTCAAGTTTATCTACTGAGGAATGCCATTTACTCAATCTTTTATTCTAGAACTTATAACTTCCTTATCTTTCATCTCTCTCATTTCTGTATTTCCCCCAATTCTCATACACATCAGTGGCAAATTTATGTATAAATAAATTTTACCTATAAAATTTACCCTTTTAAAGCATACAATTCAGTATCTGTTTTTTGTTAATCAGGCCCAGGTGAGGTTCGAACCTACCACCCCTGGTGATCAGCAGCATTTAGTGTTTTCACCATATTGTACAACCATCACCACTAAATTATTTTCATTACCCCACAAGGAAACTCTGCTACAAACAGGTAGTAACATACATATACCTAAGACCCCTGCAAATTATGCTCTCCATCTCTGATGGAATTGTAAAAGAAAAGCTCGCAAAATAACAAGTATATGACCTTCGAAGTATCTCTTTCAGTGTATTTTTTATATCAAAGCCAGAGTAGTCTTTTCATTCTATTAAGAAGCAAAAATGAACTATTTCCCAATTTACATTTTCTGCATTACTTAGAGTAAATAGAAATACCAGCAACTTCAAATTCAATTTCTCAACTTATTAAAACATGTGTAGTGCTTAAAAAGGAATTTTTAATAACCTCTTGGGAGGAAAATGCGAGAATTTTCCATCCAGATTCTTCAGAGGAAACCATCATAATGCTTTTATAAATAATGAAAGCATTTCATCTTAGAAGTACTTAAAATACAATTACTTCGTTTACTTTTAGAGGCCTCGCCAAAGTAAGTTTTCAGCCCACTCTCTTCAGAGCAGGTGTCTGTTATTAAACGTGGTCCTCTCTCCTGATTCATTTCCCGGGCTGGCGGGGGCTCTTTGGGTGAGAGCACTATTTCACTCTGCATGTGTAAGGAAGATATGACTTCCAAGTTCCACGAAGCCCTCTGAAAAATTCATCGGTGCTACAAACTACTGACCTTACCCTAAACCCATCTGCTTGCAGGCCAGCTGACTCAGTGTCTCCTGCCAGCCATCTGCACACACGTGATGTTCCGAGGCACCTCTGTGAACCGTCAGGAAGGAAGAGGAGTTTGCATTTTTAGAAAGCGTCACTGGGGAAAAACAAGGGCAGAAATTCTAATTAAAAATAGTTCTTTCTATGAACCTAAATGATAACGCTACATGCCCCTGTTTTGTTTGCATTCATTCATTTTTATAGTTAAGAATCATTTGTTGAGTACCTACCCCGTGTGAATCCCTGCTCTCAGTGTGATGGGGGATGAGGGATGAGAAAATGTGAATTAGAAATGCTCTCGCCCCTTAAAGACCTATAGACTAGTGAAAGAGACAGTTCTTAACTTTTCTTTATGAGTCAGAAGACAGCCAGGGGCAGGCCCCTTCCTGTGAGTTTACCCAGAGATTTGCATAATTACAAGGAATGAATTGCAACTCCATTTATATCACATCCATTAGAGAAAAACATATGAGAATGTAAGGGTGTGAGAGGAATGCTAATTTAGGATTAATTTGGTATATGAGCTAATTCCTATTTTACAAAGGAGCAGCCTCTGTCCTGAATCAGTTTCGGGTCATTAATGAAACACTGCTCAAAATTGATCATAACACACATGAGAATCATAATGTGGCCAGAGGATGCAAAGGACTAAAATAAGAGCTGAGTGAATGGAAGAAATGATGAGCGTGGGATGAGGGAATTAATCAAACTCCAAATCACAAAGAACAGCATCAGCAGGACTGGTGAGAGACGGCTGGAAGTCCTGTCCCTGTAAGGGACAGAAGACGGAGCAGCCACTTAAATATCCTGTTCGAGGAGATATAGCTGATCAAAGAACGACAGAATCTTGATAATTATTGAAGCTGGGTGCTAATAAAGAATTTCAAGCAATTACATAGTTAGAAAACTTGGAACCCAAATGTTTTTATGTATAATACAGATGTTTCCAAATTGGGAAGTATCTTGGGGGGGAAATGTTCTAGGGGTTAGCAATGACATACGTGAATCACCACTGTTGGCTTTTACGACGGTAAAAGAAAATAGGTGGACTTGGTTAGTAAGATCCGTGAAGTCATTTGAGATTCATTGCACTTCAATGAACGGCAGAAACAAAGAGCTTACCGCAGTCCCACTCATCCGAACTGTCCGAGCAGTCCACCTGCCCATCACACCACAGGTCACGTGACACACACTCGTGGTTTACACATTCCAGCTCATCGTCCTGGCAAAATGCTGGTAAAGAGAACAAGGAAGAAGACTGGATCACTTTGGAAAGAAATATGATTGTCGCTAACACTCGAGTTCTCATTTGCCAGCAGGAGCACAGAAGGAATAAAATAGATGGTTGCTGAGGCCCCTTAAGGCAGAATGACAGAATTTGTAAAAATCTCATTTAATAGATGTCAGTCCACACAAAGAGCATTTAAGCAGAATGGCTAGCTTCAAGCGGCTAGATTCTCTAGTTCTAACGCTTGGACTTAAAAAAAGTACCCATAGCAGCAGAAATATTAACAATTAAAGAACAGAGATAAAGTCAGCATGAGCAAATCACAAAGGATGACGCCTCCAAAGCCTCCGTAGGAGGAAAACAAGCTCTGTCCACAGAGATGGGCAATGTTTATTTATTTTAATTCCTACTCTGAAATGACTCTCTGGGTCTTACGTAGTTCTCTTTTGTGTTTTTAAAAATTATAGTGAATCTTCTTGACTACTTACCATTCATTTCCTTTCTTCCTCCTTTTTTAAGGGAACCTAATTTTGTTCAGCGCCCACACCTGCTGCCTCCAGAGCCAGAGGAAGACCCTGAGTAGTTGAATCTAGGTTTGGCATTTTTCTGACTACGTTTTCTTTCTGAGTATAATTAGCAGTCCAGGAATAAGTATGATCTACGATCAGGGCCTTGGAGTATGATTTTGTAGGTTGGACTATGCAAGACAGTCCCTGCCCAAACCCTGCTGGCCATGCCATGTGCTCTAGCCTGGACAGGAGCAGCCTCGAGGAAACAGCAACTTTTTCTGATTGATTCTCCCTGCATGGTGCTTTTTGCAATTCAGCTGTTTATAGGAGGTATATTTTTTAATCTACACAAAAGCTCCTGACAGCTAACTGTGACTCTACCCAAAAATGTCCTGAGCAAATCCCTTAGTCTTGGAGATGGGCAAGGTTTTCTGTCCTCCCCACTGGATCTGATCAAGGAAACATGGTCCAGGAGTTCTTGGCAGACCCAGGGGTTCTTGGCAGGTCCTGTTGACCATGGCAGGATCCAGCCTGAGATCAAGCTGAACTGGAAGAACCACAAGCGCAGTGCTGAACGCCTGCACTGCACACAGCCTCAAGAATCTGCCCTACACTTGATTTTGTTATATGTTAATACAAAACATATGTGATATGTAATAATAAAAGATACATGTCTTCATTGTTTATCAGCTGGACTTCACTTTTCTGTTATGTGTAGGTAAAATATTTTGAGATGTATTTTTTTTCTGGTTCTAAAAGTAATGGCCATTAATTTAGAAAAACACAGGAAAGATAGAAAAGCACAAAAGTTTGATAATTTCATCTCCTAGGGATTATAACTTTTTATTATGACCATCTGATCTTTTTCTATAAGTGGGTATATACGTACTTTGAAAACTCAGGACAGTAGTGCACATAACACCATATATTCTGCTGTATTCAACTACTGATAAATAATGAACCCGGGAGAAACTATCCTTCTCTAATTTCATTTTAATGTTTGCACATTATTTTTATGTTATGATTGCATTTTATGTCCCCTGTTTTTGAATATTTGCGGTGTTTCAGTTTTCCCAGGTTATAAATAAAGCTAGAATAGTATCATAGTACAAATCCGTGATTTAAACACGTTTGATTTTCTTATTGGCATATATCTTTACAAGTGGAATTGTGCTCAAAAGATCCAAACATATTAAAAGCTTTGAATACATATTTAGAAATTTCAAACTGGCATTCAAAATGAGGGGTAACCGGTGTTTAAAAATGTTATTTTGACAAATCGACGTACACACTTACAGCAGTTTTTTTCATCCATGCCATCAGGACAGTCTGGGAACCCATCACAGATCACCGTGTGTTTCAAACACTGTTTATCGGATGGGCATTCCCAAAGATCTCTCTCTTTACAACCTGGTGACAGAAGAAAAGGCTATTTACAATGGATGTGGAGTTGAAAACAAAGATGAACTTGATCCAGTAATGTAGAAAAATATAAAGATGTGATTTCTTTTTTCTTAGAGATCTAACTCCTCTGTACCATGAATAATGTAACTCTAAAAGTAGAGGTACCTCTAATCTACACATTTTGATATAGGAGCAGTGCTCTCCTGCCAGAAGATCAAAACTGACGTATGGGGGATGGGAGGAAATGGAAACGCAAGCAGACGTTACCATTCCCCCTCCGCTGCTCCTTTTGCTTTCTGGGTCAATTTGCCAACATGTAAGACTTATTTACAAAATGAAGAGTTATGCTGTTAAGCACAAATGCCAAAACCTACTGATCAAAATGAATATTATCTTAAAATGTAATTTCATTCTACAAATTGAGATGCCATCTGTATGTTTAGCAAAACAGGCTCCTCTCATGCCAAATCCCTACCAAACCAGCTTAGGAGCCCAGGGTGAAAGCCATCACTTTATGGTACTCAGAGATCTAGAGTTGGAAACTTTATCAATTAATATGAAAAATAAATATAATTGGCACAAGGTCTGGGCATAAAGTCCGTAACTTGAACTGTAATTTGCCTATGAAATAGAAAGCACTTGTGATGTACTTAATAAAGGCCATTTGGCTCGAGTGCGGTGTGCAGTTCTTATGTCTGCTACAGCGAGCTGAGGGTCTAGCGTGTTTTTGTCATTCCCATGAGATCCCTGGCTCTGATCAGGCTGTGAAGTGCATGAACAATGAGACCACACCGGATGCCACTTTGAGTTCCTTCCAACCCAGCCTAGAAAAGCAACTAGCACAAGCCAAGCCCTTGTCACATGTGTATTTTAAGTGGAACTTCATTTTATGTAAGGAACAAAATGTCTCTGGGTCCCAGGAAAAGATAAATCTTATCTGGCCGATGCAAAGTAGTGTCCAAAGAAGAAGTCTCTTTAAAACTGTTATTTCTCATCTGACCTAGTACAAATAATTCCAAGAAATTTTGTATGTGATTGACTCTCTTGGAACCCACTACAAGAAAAAGGAAATCTGTTCTTTTCAAAATTCTCATTGAATGCAATGATCCAAATAAGTCCCCAGAAAAGAAAATTTTACTATGAGCTAAAATTAGTGTACTTCATCATCCAAAGACACAGGAAATAAACAGTGAGACTCTTTCCCTGGCTGTTCGTCTGGAGGGATCTTAGGCCCAGGGGCTTCTATTCTAGGAACTCGTGGGGTTATTTGAAATTCTCAGCTGGCATAAGCTGCAGATAGCATCTGGAATATTCTGACAATGACAGTCTCTGGGGATTTGAGGAGCCTGAAATCTTCCCTCTGTGACCCAGCTTTCATCTGGCACAGTCTGCTCACTTCCCCAGACAGCAAAGGATATCAAGAAAGAGGCTTCAGCCTTCCCTGGTACCCTCCCTGCTCCAGAGACGCTACTTCTGCACAACATACCACTTGCTAGGACAGGAGGAAAGAAAACAGCATGAGCTTTCTGATTATTCACAACCTACCCTTCCAAAGAGAATGGCAAAGAACTTGGACATTTGGAAAGAGTTGACAAAAGACCACAAACAGTCGCTCTTCTGGAGCATAAGGCCTTTTAAACTGCATCCTCACCAACAATAATGACAATAATAAAAGATAACAGGTATTATCCACTACATTCCCATATTCTGACAGTAGTTTTAATTCTTATAATCACATCACAGCATCAGTATTATGCTCACCATTTTATAAGTGAGGAAATGAACATTTACAGAAATTAAGTAAATTTCTCCAAATTACAGCTCTCTGGAGAAAGATCTGGATGGGGTCTAGGTACAAGTCTTTAATTGTGGTCCTGTGTAAGGTGAGAAAAAGCAGTGTGGGTAAGGGAGGAGCGGGAGAAGCACAGCTGGAAATGAATTCCTGTTCCTGGCTCAGTAGCTGTGTGACCTTGCATAAGTTACTTACCTTCTCTGAACCTTCATTTCCATAGGATCACTGTAATAGTAGTAATAATGCCTGCTATGTGGGGTCTTCCTGAAACATTAAATGAGGACTCTAATTTACCCTGCCATGTCTCCTCTTTTCTCATAAAGGTTTGCATGGCCTAATGGCTGCTTTGTGGACTTATAAAGTCAATAAAAGATAGTATTATTTTTTTGAGAAGAAACCACTCTCTTCAAATTAACATTTTTGGTATAATTATGAGTTTTTGTTATTGTTGTTGTTGTTTTGGGGGGTGGTTTCTTGAGATAGAGTCTCACTCTGTTACCAGGCTAGAATGCCGTGGCATCAGCTGAGCTCACAGCAAACTCAAACTCCTGCGCTCAACTGGTCCTCCTGCCTCAGCCTCCCAAGTAGCTGGGATTGCAGGTGCCTGCCACGATGCCCACCTAATTTTTCTATTTTTGGTAGAGACAGGGAGAGCTGTGAGAACTCTTGCTCAGACTCATCTCAAACTCCTGAGCTGAAGCAATCCTCCAGCTTTGGCTTCCCCAAGTGCTGGGATTGCAGGCTGGGATTACATACCACACCCAGCCTGTAATTATGCTTTAAATGTACATACTAAAAGGAAAAATGTATGACTCCATTCAAAATTAAAAACAGGTATGGAAAAGATGGTATTTTTTTAATGCAGCTGTAGGTTATGAAGCCAAATAATTGCTGATATCAGAATAACAACCACCCCCAGCACAAGCTAGCAGTAATGCTCACTAATTGAGAACACAGTGTGCCAAAAAAGGGACCAACTCATTCTTTTTTGCCTGGAACTTAACAGATCTGAGTGCTAAGTGTCCCTTGTCCCAAGAAACCCACTTCAGTCCCAAGCAAACCAGAAGGATTGGTGGCACTGACCCTGCCAAGCCTTCTGCTCAGTCCTTTTCTTCTCTGCCAGAAGCAGGTGCCAACTCAACTGGGGCACCTTGTTTCTCAACAAAAAAAACTTGCGTTTATAAGTGACAACAATAAATCACCTTAAAGCAAATGTTTCTTGCTCTGTAAAAACAGCTTAGTTATGCAAATATAGGCTAAGAAGGTCTACTCATGATGTTGACTTGAGCAGCATGAAGCGAAGGTACCTCACCCTGCAAGGAGCAGCCACTCACAGAGACGAGGTGAGTCTGGGCTCCTGAGCGACAGAGGCTGCAACAGCTGGGTCCAGAGCTCAGAGAGATCACGGAGCTACAGCCGCCAACGCTCAGGCTTGGCCGATGTGAAGACTCCTCTGGGCAACCACGCCCCTTCGCTCAAGCAGGGCAGAGGGCTTGGCCTTGCTCCCTCACAGCAGCCAGAGCAAAGGACCTGCCTCTCCCAGGCCCCAGGCCTGACCACGGGTCGCAGCCGCCGCAGCGTGGGTCTTAAGTCATCATCGACTCCGTCTCAGCAGCACGCCCAGATCCCAAGTCACCTTTCCCTTTTAGCGATGCTGTCCCCCTGGCATGCCCTTTAGCACATGGTAGCCTGGTCCCCTGTGAAAGGGACACAGGATGAAAGAATGAAAGGGCTTTAAGTTGCAAGCTGGAGACCACTCAGGCTGTGATCCTGGAGACAGGGAACGTCCACACCACAAAGCACGATTTCCAGAACAAAACACATCCTTGCCACTTGGGTTTACTACACGAGCCAGAAACTTGGCCCAGCCCGTGCTCTGGACACGGCACGTCAGCCTACTCTCCTGTGCCAGCAACAGCTGTTGGAAACAAGACCAAGCCATGCAGGACTCCAGTCCTCTAAGGAGATCCCTGGGGTGGATTTGAAAGAATCACTTCCTATATTTCCCACCATCAGAGCAGGGTTCTTGGTTATTGTCTTTTAAGGACTAAATAGGTGATGTTATAGGCATTCCAAGCTATAGGGGATAAGGTATGTGTTCTCTGCATTTTACAGGTGAGGCCCAGAGAAGTTCAGTGACTGGCCAAAAGTCACACAGCCTCCAAGTGCTGAGTTAGGATTTAAACCCAAATCTAAGCCGAGGCACAGCACTCTGCCATTTCAGGCTTGCTGCTCAAGACTCCACAGAAGACAGTGAAACAGTTAACTAAGTGCCTATAGGATAGGAGGGCGTCTTTCCCTTCCCACTGGAAATTAAATCCTACTGAGTGGTGAGACATCAGTTCTTAAGCTTCATCTTGAAAGTGGCCGTGCAGACACCCCACAGGTATAGACCTGACGATGGTGACGATGGTCCGTCTTCCGCTGGTTGCAGAGCAAAGATGTGCCCTCCCCAAGCAACGAGACATCGGAGCACAGAGCCTGGCTGTATGGAGAGCTAAGAAACCAGGGAAGCCCTTCTGGGAGGTGAGGACACAAATGCTGTGAAAGAGTCCGACGGATGGACAGGACAGACAGCCTTTGGGAAAACTTTTGAAATCAAGCTGGGACACCAATACGTGTTGGAGTCAGATCAGTGCAAACATCTTAAGGGATTTTTGACTCTAAGAAATGGCATGGGTCATATTTAAAGACTTTATTTTATTTGAGCCCAGGAGGAGATCAAAGAGATAGTGAAGTTATTTTTTTTTTATAGTCAACTGAAGATAAGTAGAAAGACACTTAATGACACTTGGGCATTTGTGTTGCTGTCAATCTTGCGGCACGTGATACATACCTAGCCTTTTACTTAGAATGGGGATCAGTTAGCAGATAGGATGCTATGTTGGTGGATAATGGATTTTATTCTGACAGTAGATATAAGCACTTGTTCTAGCGATGTCGTAATCCACCTGCCTCACGGGGACTTGTCGCTTGCATCACAACCCAGGTGCCACCTGCTCTTAAAGCTCACCCAAATTGTGGACACAAGGCCCAGCAAGAGCTACCCGCAGCTTCACACATGCAAATCCACAGCATGACCACTTAGCTCCGAAACACAAACCCATTGCTCTTCTTCTTACTTCACCGTTCTTTTTTGTTCTCGTTCATTTCTTTGCCCAAATCTTTGCCTTGTTCTCCACTACTTGGATATCACTGCTTGGAAAATGCCATTGAAAACTAGCTCCCTTATCAAATTGCTAGTTTTGCAGACAGCTCCACGGGCAGAGTGTGTGTTAATGACTGACACGCCCCCGCCTTTCAGACAGTTCAGGGCTGACTCTGCTAACCTGCTCCTGTCTCTTACCGTTCCCACCCATAAATCAGCTCCAGAATGATACGTTCAGCCTTGCATAATTCTTCCAAGCACTTGTTGAAAATATTTCTAATGCCGACGGTGTTTTCAACTCTTGTTAACATCAGCAACCACACAATCAAAAAAATTCCAACAACAAAAATTTACCAGGAAAAGGTGGAGACATTTAAAAACAACATCGTTTGATGTTCAATGCTAAGGTGTACTTTTAAAGTGTATTTTTAATTAAATGCTTTGGCTACCAGGCTTTCCTGCTACAAAGGTGCCAAGGAAATAGCAAATAAACTTAATTTCTAGCACATCATTTATTTTCAACTAAATTAAATAAGACCCAGACAAAATAAATGAGAAAGATATGAAGCGTGGGGTGAAACACAGTTTCGCTGGAGTCAGTGTCTGCATTACCGGAGGGTAAGTCTGTGTACATATGAAAACAGAATGACGAAAAAGAAGTAGGCAAAATGGAAACTGGATGACTTCCTACTTGTCCTCTCTGGAGTCTTCATCAACCTGACTTCCATATTTGATTTTAAGGGATGTGTCCCCCCCAGAGCAGCGTGAAGCCCAAATGTAAGCACACACCCCAAAGGGGAAGGTTTATAAAGTTGTCCATCATCAGCCATCTTGTAAAACTTTGTAGGCATTTCCTCATAAATTAATGGTGGTGGAGCAATTAATTTAACTCTCAATGTATCCATGTCTTTCACGTTTTTAACTTTCCTTAACTAGAGCTCTCAGTAGTGCTGTCAATATTTTGGGTGATTGGTAGAGATTGGATAATAACATTCTATCATTTGATGTGCCTTTAATTATGTGATTAAAAGACTAATGAAAATTCATTACTTAATCAGAAATCGGATATTTTAGGGCCATGTAAACACTGAATTAACTATAAGATTTTGGACTTCTCTTGCGCAGAATATATGCTAGAACTCAGACCTTTTACTCTTGGTAAGGCTTTTTTTTTTTTTTTTTTTTTTTTTTTGAGACAGAGCTTCAAGCTGTCACCTTGGATAGAGCGCTGTGGCATCACAGCTCACAGCAACCTCCAATTCCTGGGCTCAAGCGAGTCTCCTGCCTCCGCCTCCCAAGTAGCTGGGACTACAGGCGCCCGCCACAACGCCTGACCAGTTTTTTTTTTTTTTTTGGTTGCAGCCGTCATTGTTGTTTGGCGGGCCCGGGCTGGATTCGAACCTGCCAGCTCAGGTGTACGTGGCTGGCGCCTTAGCCCGTTGAGCCACAGGCGCCGAGCCAAGGCTTTTTTTTTTAACAAAGTTTTTATATTTCTCAAACACATAGTCCCCTACAACAAATTTATTTCTAGCCACCCCAACAGAGGATCATACAACCTCTCTGAGCCATCTAAGACTAACCCACTTTAAATTACATCTCAGCATACTATAACCCATCAAAGTCATAGTTAAGTAAACAAAGTGAATATATTCTCAATAAATCACTTACACAAGGGGTATTCAATGAGTTTAGATTTATTTCTTTATGGAAAAATCACACACAAGCAAATAACAGCAGGCTCTCAAAACACTGCATGTTTCCCCATAATAAAATTACCCTGGCCATCGTACCATCATTCTGACAGCTGTAATTTTCCAGAAGATACACTTGTCCATATTTATAGTAGCTGATAGGATTTCCATTGATTGCTTGTGACATTTTGTCTAGACCAGAAGGGCAATGTCTACCACAGAAAATTCATTTGGAAGAGCAAGGCAATATTTCATACCTCAAAGGCCAAAAGAATGAAATGATTTCAGAAGATATATTGCCTTATGTGCCTTCAATGAAAAAGTGTCAGTTTTTTAAAAATCTGGACAAGCTAAATAATCATCACCAAACCATTCTTTGGATAGAACTTCAATCATTTTGCTTTCCTCCAGGACACGATTAAAGAGCCTTGTCTGATGTCCATTCCCTGACACTTTGCAGCTACAAGTACACAGGCTCATGAGGAAATAAAATGGAAATTAGCTCCACTTAAATTACAATTGACATTTCTGGCCTTTCCAATGGTGATTTTGGAGCTCAATAGCAGAAATGTCAGGAAGAGTTAGATCCTTCACCAACAGGGACAGAACATGAGAGGGTACGAAAATGAGGCCGAATTAAATGTAAACGTTGGCGTCTGAACTCCGTCCTCGTGTATCTAGATATCTGCTTAGCAGTGAGGAAATCATACGCAAAAACACCATGATTCAAATTTTGAAATAGAAACTGCTTTATAATTTAGTAATGAAAATAATTCCTTACACTGGTGAAGTATTTCCCCCTCTTACTCAGAGCCCCCACATACAGTGATGCCCCTATAGCTGAGATTTTGCTTTGTATGGTTTCAGTTACCCACAGTCAAGTATGGTCTAAAAATAGGCGAGTACTGTACAGTAAGATATTTTGAGCGAGGAGAGAGAGAGAGAGAGAGAGATCACATTCATGCAGCTTTTATTCAGTTATATTGATATAATTTTCCAGTTTATCACTGTTGCTAATCTCTTACCGTGTCTAACTTGTAACTTTATCACAGGTATGTATGTATAGGAAAAAAAATAGTGCTATATATATAGAATTTAGTTTCTAGTCATCCATGGGGGGTACTAGAACATTTCCCGTCTGGATAAGGAGTGGGGGGCTACCATATACATGCATGTGCTGTATATATCAAGGTTATATAGAGGAGCAACTTAGGGGAAATTGAGAGTTAGGGAAATACGTATCAATGCATGCTTTACGGTTTGCCTGGGCAACATAGAACGACCCCATCTATAAAAGAAATTAGCCACGTGTGGTGGTATGCGTGACAAGTCTCAGCTCCTCGGGAAGCTCAGCCAGGAGGATAGCTTGACCCAGAAGCTGAGGGTACAGTGAGCTGTGATTGCACCACTGCCCTCCACCTTGGGCCACAAAGCAAGATCCTATCTGAGGGAGGAGCCGAGGCGGAGCAGGGGAGACAAGGGAAAGAGAAGGAAGTGGCAGAACCACTGGCACTCAATCCACCGGCACTGCTACCTGGGAGGGGTTTGCATTTTCAACACAGCTTCTCATTCTAACCTGTTATTACTCGACATTCAGGTGCAGGGCTGTCACGATACATACCACAGTTTTCTTCGTCACTGTCGTCATCGCAATCAGCCTGGCCATCACATCTTCTGGAAGCCAGAACACACCGTCCCGAGCGGCACTTGAAGTGGCTGGGGGAGCACTCTGTTAAAACAATGTGGCTCTCAGAGGACAAAAACCCGGGCACATCGTCTCATTTCTCTACTTAAACAAGGAATGTTGGCAAGCAGCTTTTACTGCAAATGAGGATGATCTTCATTAGAAGCAAAGTTTACTTGGCTTTCTTCTGTCTGAGAATCAACATCTTTCTCTTTCATTCTTGGTACCATCTTTCCAGATCACCAGTCTAGTGTCTGTGCTTTCCAGCAATTATCTTTCCAAATGGACAGCCTAACCATTGCCAGAGCCCAGACATCTGTGGCATCGATGCTCCTGACTATCCGGCTGCCTCAAAGTGTCAAAATCACTTCCACACCCCATTCTTTCCACCTGGCAGGAAGGGCCCCTTCTCCATTTCTCTACGTAATGATCCGACGTTGCCATGGTCTCCAAATGTCTTGCCCTTGAAATAATGGTGTCTCAATGTTCCCATTCCCTTCAGGTCCCCTACATAAAATTAGCAGCTGTATATAATTGGCTTTGTGAGTGATGTGTGTCTAAAATGAAAAACACTTGGAGTATTAAACTCACCTCTGAGTTTATTTAATTTTATGTTTTCAAAGAGTTCTTTATCTTTAAGATGATGACAGTGTCTGACAGATGTGCCAAATCCCTCAGTGTCTTCAGATGCACAGATTCAATCACCTACGTAGCCTGATGAGCAACTAAATAGATGACAAATACGAAACTACACAACTAAAACCCCCCACAGAGAGACTCCGTGGGGTAACTGACACGCTCAGCCACGCGAGACGCCCCGCTGTTGGTGAAGAACTTAGAAACGAACCTTCCACATACTCGTCGGGCATCAGGCAGGTCTGATTGTCCGAGTTTTCCTCTGGGAACTGATTGCAGTCTGTGTCTTCCGGCCACTGTAGACCCACGATCCCCAGAACAGACTCACAGCGCTCCTTAGAATGCTCACACAGGGCTCTAGAAGAATAAAGAAACACAAGGGCTGAGAAGCAGACATAGCCCCATCTGAGATGAACCTCAGCCGCACACGTCGGGTTGAATTCTGTCTGCACGAGGATCTGTGTGTGTATACAACCTATCAGAGTGTATACAACCTAAACAAGCTATCAGAGCGGATAGCTACAAATATATGGAGAAGTACACGTGTAACGTAAGGATTTAGGAAGCCAAAATGAGTAACATCTCCACAAAGAGAGTGCATCCTGGCTACATGCTGTCACCAAAAGAAACTTTACTGCAGAACAGAGGTAGAGATGTTTCTAAGACACAGATTCCTTTCTAATCCTTTCTTCTGCCTTTCAGAAGAAAGGAGACACATTTTCCAACCTTTCATTCCAAGCAGGGAAGCCCTCCTGGACTCGATGTCACCCTCACCCTCCCAGGTCTCTCCCACTGGCTGTCTCGTGTGCCACCCTGCTGACCTTGGCCACGGCCCCTCCTACTTCAGCTTCAACCAACATTGTCGAAAAGCTTGGGACTTCTCACAAATCTGTCTATGCTGAGCTCAAGTCGGCTAACATAAAGTTTGTTGTTTTACAGAAAAGACATACTAAGCAGGGTGCTGGGTGTTTCCATACGTGCCAACTCATTTATGGCCAGAATAGTTTTCGATTCAGGTATCAGTACGCCTCACAAAAGGTTTCTTTACGACCTATGGAAGAAAAACCTGGTTTTGCCTCAATAGACCCAGTATTATGAAGAAATTAGTTACGCTGTTGAAAGAAAAAAGAAGTAGATATAGCCGAAGTTTGTTCTTAGGCCAATTTCATGTTTCCGTCTAAATACATTCTTACATCTCTAAATCTCAAATTTTAAACTGTAAGTTAATCTCCTTCAGTTCTAATTTTTAAGATCAAATGGAACAGAAAGGTCAAGTCCATTCTGACCAGAAAGTGGTAGAGAAAGATTAGCCACCAGAAACTGTTCAGGTTTAAGTGCGGACACAGCAAAGTATCACTCAGTGCTCATTTAGCTTAGGAATTTGGAGCAAAGATAAAGCATTCCTATATTAGGTTCAAAAAACTGGAAGTTCAACAGTGTTTGTTAACTGTTGGCTAACTAGTCTTGTTGCACGTTTATAACTCACTCGTGGCTGCTATTTTTTTTTTTAAATTTATATTTAAATTTTTAATGTAGGAAACACTCAAATGTGTTAAATACTAAGTTTGTAATGCACTGTAGTAGATTTCCATCTCATCTACAGTTAGATTTCAGGGGTTGGCAAATATTGCTTATTAGCAAAACTGGCTCAAATATCCTTAAATCCCTCATTAATTAACACACATCCCTGAATAATAATTCCTATCCACACTAAAGTTGGAGAACCACTGACTAAAAGGAGAAACAAGAAAAAAGCGTGGGGTAGCATATCGTTTTCCCTTTAAT
>CAUYRH010013172.1:0-45451 GCA_963574655.1 Perodicticus potto | reverse complement strand
AATTTTATTATCTCCAGTTTTATGGTGCCATACTGTCTTTTCATCCTGTTTAAATTTCCCATTTCCATAATCCAAATGCCAAAAAATTACTATACATTTCCTTATACAGCCATAAACAGATTTACTGTAATGTTTTCAGTTATAGTTGAAGGCAGCAACATTTACAACATTTAGCACTTTTGTTACACCCATAAACACGTAGAAATTGCTTGCAAAGCAACTGTAATATGAAAAGAATATTTTTGCAAATATTGACAGAATAGTTATGCATCTCTCTCTTTCAGCACAATGACTCGGTACCTTCATAGTCTTCCCGACCCCCAGCCTCACCTGAACCTTAATGCAATAATATCAAGTCCTTACGCCATTAAAATACTAGTATGAAATATTGTCATCAGTGTTTATTAGCTATATACACAAATTATGACTGGCAAGTATCTAATTTCAAATTAGATCCTTGGAATATGGCAAAATAGAGGTTGGTTATCTTCACCTTAAACATAATTATTAAAAGAAAATTTTGTTAGAAGAAGATAATTGGACATTCTCAATGCTCCAATTTGAAGTGATACTTGCCTCTTAGTTTCTTGAAAATGATTTTTGAAAGTTTTATACAGGCTCGGCGCCTGTGGCTCAACGGGCTAAGGCGCCAACCACGTACACCTGAGCTGGCGGGTTCGAATCCAGCCCGGCCTGCCAAACAACAATGACGGCTGCAACCAAAAAATGGCTGGGCGTTGTGGTGGGTACTTGTAGTCCCAGCTACTTGGGAGGCAGAGGCAAGAGACTCGCTTGTGCCCAGGAATTGGTGGTTGGGGTGTGCTGTGATGCCACAGCACTCTAACCCGGGTGAAAGCTTGAGGCTCTGTCTAAAAAAAAAAAAAAAAGTTATATACATACGTTTCACTTAAATTATGCAGCCATCTTTTATTATTATTGTCCCAGATCTTGTTTAATGAAGATCTCTGTCATCAAATCAAGTATGATATTTCACAAGTATAAGAATGATAATCACTAGCAAAAGGATAACTGCAACCAAAGCCATGATGGCTTTTATTTTGCAACCATGCCACCACATTTGCCTTCGAAGTTGTTTGGATCTGTTGCTAAAAGCAGTTGCATTATCCGATATGCTTTCTGATTTGTCCTGCAGTTCATCTAGTCTCTCCCCTCTCTCAAGTACCTTTGTAATATTTGCTTGCATAACATCAATAACTTCATCCACCTGATTCTGAACATGCTTAATTTTTTCATTTCTAGGTCCAAATCTTGGTCCAGATGGTCCTCGTAGAAAAAAGTCCTCTTCTTCATCTGAATCATCTTCCAAAAGATTTCTTCTTTCACTTTTCACGGAACCAGTGACATCAGCATCATTTAGGTGGCGCTTGAACTTGGGGGGGCATATTTTACTCCCCAAGTATTTTTCTATTTCCCAGCAAAATAAGTATTCAGCACCTGTGGCTCCCGGGGAACTCCCGGCGGCTCTCCCGGGCGGGCGGTGCCAGACGGGCGGGGGAGGGAGCCGGAGGCCGAGGGGAAAGGCTGGGACCGGGAGACAGTGGCCGCGGACCCTGCGTCGGTCGCCGCGCAGCAGCTGCGCCCCCCGCTCCGCCTATAAGCTTTTTAATGCTAATTGACTTTTTAAACCATGAGCACATTTTACTTTAATAAAATAAAAATTAATCTAGCAAAGAAAGGATAAGAGGTAAAGAATAGAGTTAGCCTATACAGGTAAATCTTTCAGGAAGCTTGACAACAAAAGGAATTAGAAAGATCCCGAGGTAAAGTGGAAAACGGGGAGTCAACATGGGAGGGGATGTACCTAAATCCCAACAGAAAGCATCCGGCGGAAGTTAGCAATGAGGTGGAAGGAGAAAGTACAGGAGGAACGAAGACAGCAGGGGGATTGAGACAGGATTCAGAACAAAGGCAGGAGGCTGGACCCCATCCATATGAGGAGAACGAGGTAGGTTGTTTGGCAAAGAAAGGCAGGTATGTGGGGGTTGTTGTCAGAAGATTAATGCATTCATGTCTGGCGCCCCTGTGTTCTCAGTGCAGTATGAGTAACAGCATCTTCAGGGCATGGTGCCTGAAGCGGGGGAAGCCAGGCGGAGGTGGTTGCTACAAGCCTTGTTTCCTAGGCACCTCCCTTCTCCTCCAAGGATCTCATGCCCATTGCTCAGCGAGAACTCGCAGAGTCCAGAGCAACAGGCAGGAATGGGAACTGTGGGAGGCAGCCCAGCAGCCTGCCTGGGCCAGGCCACCTGTAGAAGGGTGGAGTGGCTGGCCACTAAGGTGTAGTTCCTCCCTTATGGGGGAAGTCTCAGGTCACACTTGCAGCACAGTTGAGATAGCCCGGGCTCCCCTCGTGTTCCTCCACAGCTGGAGCTCCTCTCACTCCAGCCACTTACTGAGAAGTTGGTGGGTACATCAAACTACAGGTCCCATCTTTTATACGACCCTGGCAGATATGACCCTGGTCTTTTCAGTCAGGAACATCAAATATGTTCCCTAGCACAACCAGGAACCCATGTGTAATGGTTAATTTTATGGATCAATTTGACTGGGCATCAGGGTGCTCAGATATTTGGTCAAACATTATTCTGGGAGTGTCTGTAAAAGTATCTGGGGATGAGATTAACATGTGAATGAGTAGACTGGGTAAAGCAGAGTGCTGTTCCTGTGGGTGGGCTCATCCAATCAGTTAAAGACCAGAATAGAAGGCTGACCATCCTGTTAATAAGAATGATCTCCTCTTGCCTAACTGCTTGCCTAGGCCTTTTCTAGCCTTTTGACTTGAACTGAAATATCAACTCTTCTTGGGTCTCAAGCCTCCCAGCTCTCACACTGGAACTTATACCATTGCCTCACCTAGGTCATTAGATTATCG
The DNA here is from genome assembly GCA_963574655.1 of Perodicticus potto. Taxonomy (NCBI): domain Eukaryota; kingdom Metazoa; phylum Chordata; class Mammalia; order Primates; family Lorisidae; genus Perodicticus; species Perodicticus potto. The sequence continues at coordinate 42,561 of CAUYRH010013172.1, read as the reverse complement.
ATTGAAGATCTTGAGGCCTCTTTAGTTTCCATAATTACAAAAGCCAATTCCTTATAAGTCTCTTTCTAAACAAACAGCCCTATTTCTTTGTGGGAAAGAGACTTGAACAGAAACTTCTCTAAAGATGACAGGTGCATGGCCTACAAACACAGAAAAAAAATGCTCATCATCTTTAATCATCAGAGAAATGCAAATCAAAACCACTTTGAGATATCACCTAACCCCAATAAGACTGGCTCATATTACAAAATCCCACAACTGCAGATGTTGGCATGGATGTGGTCAGAAAGGAACACTTCTGCACTGCGGGTGGGACTGCAAACTAATACAGCCCTTTTGGAAAGAAGTACAGAGAATTCTCAAAGAAATAAAAGTCGACCTACCATTTGATCCTGCAATATCATTACCAGGTATCTACCTAAATGAACAAAAATCATTTTATAGCAAAGACATTTGCCCCCAAATGTTTATTGCAGCCCAATTCACAATAGTCAAGTCGTGGAAGCAGCCTAAATGCCCATCAACCCATGAATGGATAAACAAATTGTGGTATATGTATACCATGGAACACTATGCAGCCATAAAAAAGAGGGATATTTTTCATCTTTTATGTTTACCTGAATGGAGCTGGAACATTTACTTTTAGTAAAGTATCTCAAGAAGGGGGGGGGAAGTATTCAATGGACTCAATATTATTATGAAACCAATATATAAACACACATCCATATGAATGATAAAACACAAAGACAGTTCAGAAAGAAAGAAGGGAGAGGGGCAAGAGGAGAAAGGGGGAAGAGGGGAGGGAAGAGAGGAGGGTGAGTGAAGGGAGGGTATTTGGTGGGATCTCACCTAATATACACAATGCAAGGGTACATTTCAAAACAACTAAGAGTATATTATAAATGTCTTACCACACAAAAATAAGTAAGTGAGGTGATGGTTATGTTAGTTTGGTTTAAGCATTCCACATTGTATATCAAATCATCACATTGTACCCCATAAGTGTATATTAAAAAATAAAAAAATACACCAAATTAACAACAGCAAAAAAACTTAATGAAATTGAGAAAAATAAATAAATATCCTGTTTTTTCTGTTTTTCTATGGAACCCTGACTAATATATTAGTACAATACATTTCCCATATACCTGGGGACAGCAGCCTATTCTCTCTCTTCGCATGACTTTTCCCTTCCCCTGACGAACTTGGGCTACAGTAATCTCTGAGACAGCCACTAACAATCCCATATCCAAGATATATGCACTCTCTCTTCCCAGTCAGTCAGCATCCCTGGAAAGACCATGCCAACTATCTCTCTCCTCCTGCTTCTGAGCTTTGTGGCAGGAGAAAATTCACAAAGGCTGGCCAGATCCTTGAGCTCTCCAGCCTCATCAGGCCTTCCCATAATTGGTCAATGCCTTTGACGGCTCACTCTCAGACCTTCATCCAAACACTGTCCATTCCTCTAAGGCCGAATCCCGCCCTGGCACTTTCATTCTCAGCTGATCACCTTCCCTCAACTTAGTTGAGAAAAACATCATTTGACAAGAGTTCCTGCAACTTTCCTCTCACCCCAATTCAATACATCTCTGATTCTTCATCCATCCCCTTCTTTCCTCCTAGAGAGAAAGGTCTTTAGGTCAGTAATATAAAGGCAAAGCTCTTGAAGGTGAAATTTCCACACCTAACTCAGATTAACATACAAATGGGAAGTCCCAAGAGTGTATGGTCAGCTTGAGGCAGCAAACTTCTTCATCTGGTTTCTCTTCTCTGGCCTTCTTCCCATAGGATGATCTCAGAGGACTGACCATATCCCAGAGCAGTCTCTCCAGCATGTCCTTCATCCTATAAAAGAACATACCTCTCCTCTAGGTTTCTCAGTTAAATCCACCTTCCTGCCCAATATTTTCTCACATTCTCACTTGTGTCTTCCTCTTTCCTCTGCATATTTACCCTCAGTTTAAAATATACATAAAACTTTTCTATCTTAAATTGTCTGCCTCTTGACCCTGTTGTTCCCCTGGTTACTGCCTTAAATGTCTCCTTTCTTACCAGATAATTCACTGAAAGAGCGGCCAGCACTCACTGCTTTCAGTTCAGACTAGCCATTCTCTCACACATGAATTCTAGTTTCTGTGTACACCCTGCCTTCAATTCCACTGATACAGCTCTACTAGGGTTGCTGAAGACCCCAGATCATCAAATCCATGAGTCATTTTTCAATCCTCTTCTAACAGAATATTTACCTCTGTGTGGGGACTTAAGAGAAAAAAAAAGAGCATACCCATAACACTTGTAAGGGAGCAGGATTATGTGAATTCTACTTATGGAAATTAGCTCCAAGGAGAAATCAATGCTCAGGTATAAGAGTCAGGCCTAACAAGTCCAACCTTGCTTATCCACTGTGCCAGCTGGATGCTGGGACTTTGCCTACTTAAGGGAATTGGCAGGGTTTTTTAACAGGTAGATATTATCACTTCCTATTATGCCAAGAAGGAAATTAAGGCTCAGACAAAAACATGTCGATTGCCCTGTTACACAGTGACTTGAGATCAGAGTGCCTGCCATCACACAGCAATGACAAGAGCGACAACTTAATAGTAAAAACTACTGTCTATCAAGCTTATACAAAGACCTTTAAAACCATTACCTCATTTAATCCTCTACCAAAGTACAGACTACTATGTACAACTCCACTTGGATGTCTAATGGATGTCTCAAAGGTGACACCCAGAAATAAAATCAGGTTCTTGTTCCAAAAACCTGCTACAAATGTAGTGTTCACTATCTCAATTGATAGAAGCTCCACCCTACTAGCCACTCAGTGCAAGAAAATGGAGTCATCCTTGATTCCTCTTTCACATCTCACATACAGTTTCTCAGGAAACCAAATAGTCTCCATCCTCAACCATTCAGTCTTCCCACTTCTCACCACTCCCACTGCCGCAGGCCTAGCCTGGCTTCCACCACCTCTCACTTAAGATTACCCCATGGCCTGGAAGGCCTTTCTTCTCTTCCTCTCTTCACTCCTTCTCTCCACTACCCTACTCTAGACTATTTTTCTCAAGCAGCCAGAGCCATCCTTTTAAAAGTCAGAGATCACGGCTCTCCCCTACTCAAGACTCTGCAAAAGTTCCCCATCTCAGTCAGACTAAAAGAAGAAGGTGCCTGCCTCACCTCCCTCAAGTCTTTGCTAAAACTTCACATTCTCATTGTAATATACCCTAATCCCTAACAACTCCTGGTTCCTCCCAGTGTTCCCTTTTTCATAGAACTTATCATCATCTTCTAATATATTATGCAATTTGTTTATTCTTTGTCTCCTTCTGCTATAATGTAAACTTTTCAAAGACAAATAATTTTGTCTGTTTTTGTCCACAGATAATATTCCAAGCACCTAAAAGAGAGTGTGAAATATATTAGACATTCAAATTGTTGAATGCATAAACCGCCCTATTGACACATTGCTGTTGAGAACAAACTCCTTTTACTTATTTTTTTTTTTGATTAATACAAGGGTACATACAATTAGGTTACAGTTTCATTTCTCTGGTGATTAGGGAAGATGGGCATTTTTTCATGTGTTTGTTGGCCATTCATCTATCTTCTTTGGAGAAGGTTCTGTTCTTGTCTCTTGCCCACTGATAAATGGGACTGTTCACTCTTTTTCTGTTGATTAGCTTGATTTCTCTATAAATTCTTGTTATCAGCCCTTTGCCAGTTGCATAATGTAAATATTTTCTCTCATTCTAAAGGGACTTTGTCAGACTTCAGGTTACACTGCAAGTCTATAGTGATCAAAACAGCACGGTCCTGGCACAAAAATAAACACATAGATCTATGGAACAAAACAGCAGACCTAGAGATGAAACCAGCTCTATATTGCCATCTGATTTTAAATAAACCAAACCAAAGTAAACACTGGAGAAAAAAATCCATATTTAATAAATGGTGCTGGAAGAACTGGTTAGCCACATGTAAAAGTCTTAAACTGGACCCGCACCTCTCACACTTAAAAAAATTGACTCATGCCGTATAAAGGACTTAAATTTAAGACATGAAACAATAAAAACTCCAGAAGAAAGTGTGAGGAAAACTCTTGATATCAGCCGGGGAAAGATTTTATGAAGTCTCCACTGACAACCCAATCGCAGCAACAAAACAGATTAATAAATTGTATCTAATCAAGTTAAAAAAGTTCTGCACAGCTAGGACACAACAATTAAAACAAAGCCCTTTTTAAAGATGCTTTGACATCCATTGTACCGTTTATGTCAAAACACCAATTGCAACCTTTGCACTGCTCTTTGGCTCCACCTGGCGGCAGCTTCACAGACTGAGTTGTTTCTCTTCTGACGTAGGCCCAAGTTTGCTCGGAACTATTTAGCCCAGTATTCGCTGAGCGCACATCGGACCAAAGGTAAGAGCACAAACCCCGGAAGGAATTACCTAGAGGTATGTTTTAATGCTCCGAGCAACTTCATCAGTAACCCATAGGCAAAGATGTAGCTCACGTGGTACATAGTCAGCCTATCAAGCTCCTAATAGTCGCTAATTCACTCCCATCTGCTCTTGGCTCCTTCTTTTACAAGATGGCGGCCCCGGCAGTAACAGCAAGTGATCTTCCCGCCGATCCCAGCCCAGCCCCAGCGGCGGCTCCAGCGCTGGCCCCCGCCTCAACTCCGGCCCCAGCGCCAACGCCAGCTCCGACTGCGGCTCCGGCCTCATCTTCAGACCCGGCGGCGGCAGCGGCTACAACTACAGCCCCGGGTCAGACCCCGGCGTCTGCGCAAGCCCCAGCGCAGACCCCTGCGCCCTCACTGACTGGTCCGGCCCTCCCGGGGCCCTTCCCTGGCGGCCGTGTGGTCAAACTTCACCCAGTCATTTTGGCCTCCATCGTGGACAGCTACGAGCGACGAAATGAGGGAGCTGCCCGTGTTATCGGAACCCTGCTAGGTGCGTAGTCGGAGAAAGTTAATTTCCTTTCCTTCCTGCCACTTCACTTTTATCCCACGCCCCTTTTTTCATTAACTTTTTCATCCCTGGCATTCTATATCCTTCTCCTTACGTCTCCATTAACCTCTTACCCTTTTCCCCATCCCATCTTATAGCTGCGACTTACTTTTCCAAGCGACTCGAACCTCTCCTGATCTTTTTCCTGCCTGGTTGCTGTCATTTTGAACGACATAAAATGTTCAAGAATTATTATTATTTATTAACTAAATGTTATATGCTAGTAGTTTACATTTTGTTTTTAATGTTCCCAACATTTTACATCAAGTGTGATTGGTCCCAGTCTGCCAGAAATGACCTCAGCCACCAACTAGGAAGTCAAGAACCCTTGGCTCCTTAAGGTTAATAGCCACGCTTTTCTCTCTTATCTATTGACTACATGTCTTTGTTTTCCAGGAGTTGACAAATAATTTTCTAGCCAGTTGACAAAAGAGCAGGGATGTTTATAAAAAGATGTCCCTCCCAGTAAATAAACAAGTTTGGCTGGAACCCATTAAGGATTTTATAATATTATGCTTTCATAAACTTCTGAGAATGATCCTGTGTTTCTCAGTGTCCCTTTTTATTAATACTGAATGTTATAAACCCTGTCCTCACAGTATTGTCCCTGATTTTCCGTTCAGACACAGACAGTTGTGTTATTTGCTTATAATTTTATGCTTAACCTTCAAATTGAAGAATAAACTTTACCACTTTACCATGCTAGTGCTCCAAATTTGGGAAGTAGATATTTTATGTTAAAGTAGTTTATAAAGTTGAAAACCTCTAAAGAGGGATTGTTGATAATAAAATAAATTCTTTTGGGGGGCCCTGCTGATCCCATGAAATTCATTTCCCTCCATTTAAAACCTGATCGCAGGTTTTAAATCTTTGTGAACCCACTCGATGTACATGCATCCTTTCTCTTTCATACTGTTCAAAATGTAATAGTCCTTCCACCATGGAAGACAAGTGGTATATTGCAAAGAGAGTAAGATTTGTAGGCAAACGCCACTAAAACTAACCCTGTGCCTTGGGGCAAATTACCTGAAATCTAGTTTAGAAACTAATTTACATTTAGTCTTTGTGAGAACTAAATTATTGCAAAAAGCTTTTAACTGTGCTGGCACTCACTAGGTACAGCTGTTGGTTGCCATCACCACATCAGGCCTTTACCACCCCTAACACATGCACACACATGATCTGTCTTTGACAGTAAAATATTTTACAGAAACTTACATTCATATCTTCCAAACATTGCCATGTCTTTTCTCAAACCAAACCTTTTTATTCTCTTTGCTGCAAGTATCTTCCCTGCTCTCCTTCATTTGTTTCTGTAAGTTCCACCTACCTTCCTGGTTCCCAGATTCAGTGTTAAATATCAGTCCTCTATCTCATACCCTGACCCTCACCTCATTCTTTAACTTTTCACAGTATGATAACATTCTGTAATTGTGCCCTGCTCTGAGCTTCTATAACAAATTTTTGTATCACAGTACTAGACAAATACTCTTTTAGCTGCACTATTAAATTTTCCAAAATCAGTGGAGATATTTAACTAAAAAAGTAAGAAATAAAAGGTAGTGCCTCATGCCTGTAATCCCAGCACTCTAGAGGCCGAGGCGGGTGGATAGCCTAAGCTCACAAGTTCGAGACCAGCCTGAGCTAGAGCAAGGCCCTGTCTCTAAAAAAAATAGCTGGGCATTATGGTGGATGCCTGCGAGCCCCAGCTACTTGGGAGGCTGACGAAAGAGGATTGCTTGTGCCCAAGAGTTTGAGGTTGCTGTAAGCTATGACTCCATGGCACTCTACTGGAGTAGTCAAAGTGAGACTCTGTCTCAAAATATAAATAAATAAATAAATATTCTGTACCCAAGATTTATATGTAATATCCCAGATATTACAGTGACTCAGACTAACTATAGGCTAGATCCTCAGATCGTCTTGCAGAGTGCTGTAGGTTTTATAGAGCAGTGGTTACAGAAGAATGCAACCTAGATTTTGCGTGCTAGGAACTTAAAATTGTAAGACATTCATTCATAAAGCATTTCATTTGGTTAAAAGTGCCTTATGTACCATAAAATTGTTAGGTACTCAGAATTCAAAGTTTGATTGTGTGAGCTCTGCCGTAACCTTAAACTCAAGAGAGAAGTATGCTCTTATATGCAAATGATTAGAATGTAATGTGATAAATGATTTAATAGAAGGGTGTCATAGGGTGTCTTAATGGCAGAGAAGTACAGAAGACTTGACTATTTCAGAAGATTGGGGAAGACTTCACAAAATAGATGACATTTGAACTAGGCATTAAAGCAACTTTTACAAGAAGTGTAAAAGAGCCTGGTAATTCCACCATCGGAAGAGTTCAGGAATGTAAGAGAGAGAAGAAATGTAGAAGGAAATGAAGCTAGCAAAGTAAGGAGCCATAAAAAATATTAAGTAATTATAAGTCTAATAAGTGCTATGAAAGACAGTTAACCACAAGCTATGAGAAGACAAAATGTAATAGCCCTAGTTTAGGGCTATTAGGGGAAGATCTTGACCAATAGACAGTTCAGATAAGACTGAGTAGGAATGAAAAGATCACCCTGGCTGCTTTGTAGAGAATAAGTAAGACACAGGCATGAGCTATGCATAGACAGCAGAGAGAAGCTGTTCTAGTAATAGGGAAACACTAAAGAAGTGAGAGTGATATGTAATGGATGAGTTGAGAGATAGGAAATAGAGTTGATAGGATTTGATGTAATCTGATCAAAAGTGAGGGATTAGAAGGAAGTATCAAAAATAACACCTACATCTTTGGTTATTGTGAAAGAAGAAGGGAAATGTAGTGGTTGACTCCTGTTTGGGGTATATATTCCTTTTGAAATGCCCATTGAGCATTCTGGTAGAGTTGTCAAGTAGAAAATTGAATATAAAAAGTCTGGAGTTCAAAGGAAATGTGGCCATGTACATCAATTTAGGAATTATGTCATTGGAATATATAAGTTAATTAAAACTAAAAATAGATGAGATCACTCAAAGCAAGAGATTGGCAAACTTCCTGTAAGAGGTCAGACAGTAAATATTTTAGGTTTTGTGTATAGTTTGTCACAACTACTTAACACTGCCTTGTTACAAGAAAGCAGCCATAAAAAATTAAGAGTGTAAACTTTTATTGACAGGAATATTTCTAGGTCTGAACCTGACCTAGAAAAGGAGCATAGAATGACAAAATGGAAGAAGACAAAACCCTGAAAACTTTTTGCAGTTTTTGGCTGGGATGGGGTTTGAACCCGTCACCTCCGGCATATGGGGCCGGCCCCTACCCCTTTGAGCCATAGGCGCCTCCCAAAACCCTGAAAACTTGAGAAGTCAGAAGGAAGAGTAGAAGAGACTAGTGTCATGGAAGCCCAAGGAAAGACAGTTTTAGGATGAATAAGTGGTCAAGTCTGTTGAACGCTGCTGAGAGGTCAGACAAAATGAAGAATGTATTTGTAATGCTATATCCATTTGGTTTAAGGATATAGTGTCAGCTAAGGGAGCAGAAACTGTAGAGAACTGGAATTAGACCAATACTAGTAGGTATAGGCAACACTGTTCTCTGTTGTAGAGAGAGGAGCACTTAAAGCCTAGAGTAGGAGGTGCCAAGAGATTGGAGAAGTCAGTGAATTAGTAATCTTCATAGGGTCAGGAAAAAATGTAGTGGGAGTAGAGATTTTAGAACTAGAGGGGGAAAAAAAAGTTTGTTGTGGAAAATGAACTGTAGACATTTAAGGCTCATACGTAGAGGACTTCCAGATGATAATTGGATTGAAGATATGACCTTGGGGACCAGATGGCTAAAGGGAGATAGAGGCAAAGCTCTCTGGAGTTGTACTCAGAGTCTGAGACAAGGATACTGCATTTGACATTCTGTATAAACGTTAAAATCTTCCACTTAGCTCTGCAGATTACATTATAGGGAGAGCATCTATAGGCTGAAAAAGATAGAGTGAAGTCTAAAAGAGAGCTGGTAGTAGAAAGTAGTAGATAGGCAAAAGGAGATCTGGTGAGGGAAGAAAACCCTCTTTGGTGACAGAGGGAGGAGTTGGAGATCACTCCAGTTCTTTGGAGAATCTTAATCCTATGGATTCACATGGCTAAACTTGGAGCTAATGAGTTCGGTTTGGTGTTCATTAACTTGGAAGAGACCACCAAATGCATTTCAAAAGTAGCCTGTTGGGAGCCTTGGGATTATATAACACATGGACAATTCTCTCTTTCACAGGAACCGTTGACAAGCATTCAGTGGAGGTCACCAATTGCTTTTCAGTGCCGCACAATGAGTCAGAAGATGAAGTGAGTGGAAATTTGAGCTGCCTCTCTGTAGTTTATAGCAGATCATTTGCTAGGCTCCCTTCAAGGCCTCTGCTGCACCGTATGTTGTGCACATAACTAGAGCTTCTCCAGCCAAGGAGCTTCATTTCATTTGTTTGTACTTCCTGGGCCTCTTCTATCTGGTGGGGGTGGCCTCTTGTCCTTTTTATCCAGTTTTTCTGTGGACTTCTCACTCCTTAGCTTCCTTTCGTCGTAGGTGGCTGTTGACATGGAATTTGCTAAGAACATGTATGAATTGCACAAAAAAGTCTCTCCAAATGAGCTCATCCTGGGCTGGTAAGTTGGGGATGGAAAGTCTCTCATTGATTGCCAAGGTCCTTTGCCACCAGACTAGATTTTGACCTCCTTTTGAAAACAGGGTATTGAAACATACTACTTTGGTAATCTATGGATTCAGTGTGTTTGCTGGAAGTCCTTAACCTTTGAGGCAAAAAATATTTTGAACTGTGGCTTTTACTATGCAAGTGTTTTTTTGACATGCTGGTGACTTGGAATTTTTCAAGAGCACTAAGTCAGCCTTTGGTTTGATTTAACTTAGTTTTCAATGTATGTATGGCTTTTGGCATTTGGCATTACTAGGTGTCACTGCATAAGGATGTCAGGTACCCTAGAGACACAAGCACCACTCTTGTGTTTGGTGTTGATTTCATACGTGGACACGAGTGTACAACTGTGTTCCATTTTCCAGGTATGCTACAGGCCATGATATCACAGAACACTCTGTGCTGATCCATGAGTACTACAGCCGGGAGGCCCCCAACCCCATTCACCTCACTGTGGACACAAGTCTCCAGAACGGCCGCATGAGCATCAAAGCCTATGTCAGGTAACTACGGTCTTGAGCCATAAGGACCTAAAAGGCAATCTGTTTCAGACCATGCTTAGGTGACACCTCACCCCCACCCCAAGCAAATTCCTCAGTGTATAACTTGCTGCCTCCTCAGGAAGCCTATTCCTCTTTCTAAGCAGTTATTTGAAAGGTTTTACTCTGAAAGAAAATCTGTCCCTGTAATTTACAGTAACTAATCCTCCTTGTATTCCACGTTTCTCTACTCATCGCTCTTAACCATCTTCAAATTGCAGCCCTTTTGGGTATTTGAGCAAGCTATTACGTTCCTTTGACGTCATCTTTTCTGGAACCTAACTACCCACAATTCCTACAGCTGGTCCTCACTAGGTATCCTTGTCATGACCCTTCACCATGTTCATTAATTTTTGAGTTACCCTTTAGTTTGTTATTATATCTAGAATTCAACACAGTACTCAGGGTAGTACAGATTAAAGGATGACCATCCTTCCTTTGAACACATTTATTAACCCAAGGTTGAGTGCAGCTTTGGTGACAGTGACATTACAGTGCTGACACACTGAGCTTGGAGGCAGTTAAAATGCAGGTCGATTGGAGTGAGGGAGGAGGCCCTAGTGGGATTCAGAAGGAGAGCTGCTGTGAGAGTTGAAAGGATTATATCTTCTGGTGAGAGTGGGAGCATTTGTTGGTGCATCTCTGGCCCTAATTAACTTTGTGCTGGTTCTGTGTCTGACACTGCAGTGAGTTGACTATTGTACAATAAGAAAAAAAGACAAAGGTGGTAAATGCCAAGGCCTTGTGAGCCAGTCGGCGTACCACTGAAGTCTAGCCATTACCTGACTTCTTAGCCATTCCAAGTAATTCGGTCGCCTCAAGATCCTGTGTGAATTTTGTGTGTGTATGTATGTATGTATGTATACAGGGTGTTCCAAAGGTCTACATACATACATACGTACATAGGGAAAATAGGAAACTGTAGTTAAGTGTACCTTTATTTACAAACATTCATTACATTATATTTATCTACACGGTATTTCACAATACACAATATTTCTCTACATGTTGACATATAAATATTAAAAATACAAAATATAATACTGTAAAATATGGCTACCCTTGGAATACCTGTATATATACTTAACATAGGGGGTACCCAGCCTTTATTCTTCTTTGCCACACATTATAAGAAAAAGAATTGTCTTGGGCCACACATTAAATACGCAAACACTAATGGAAGTTAATGAGAAACCAAAAAGGTCCGTGCGTAATTTTCATGATATCCGACACCACAGGTAAATAAAAAATCCTCACATAATCCACATGCGGCCTTCAGGGCACAAGTTGAACACCATATGATCAGTATAGAATTTGCATAGTAAAGACAACACCTTTAATGAGTTGACCTGCAGCACTCAGTCTAGTCTTGGGGTTCCAGAGTCAATTTGATTTTTCAGTGCTAATGAAGGGCTTAGTCCCAGAAAAGACCTGTCTCTGTCTCTTCTTTCCCTGGAGTGAGTGTCTAGGCAGCCACCTCCACAGAGAAATTCAGAGTCCTGTCTTCTCATCAGTGACATTGCACCGTCTTCTAAAGGGACCAAGCCAGATCCAAAAGCCCTTACAGGCCAAGGGTTTGGTGTTTGGCATGGGCTAAGAAGTAAAGGTGATTTCTGCCCCCTTGTAACTTTGGAGGTTCAAGTGATCCCAGCCTTCTTACCTTGAACCTTGGAAACCATACTGCTTTCACAGCCAAAATTAGGTCTGGAAGCCCTCTCCCAAGGCTGGCTGTTTACCTTGACTTTTCCCTCCCCAGCACTTTAATGGGTGTCCCTGGGAGGACCATGGGAGTGATGTTCACACCTCTGACAGTGAAATATGCATATTACGACACTGAACGCATTGGAGGTGAGTAGCCTTCCCCTACACTCCTTACAGGTCTGAGGCATTTTCAGGGAAAGAACTGCTGTTTTGTAACAAGGATGAAGTCCTTGGCATTTACCACCTTTCAAAAGGAAACAGTGGACTTGGCGCCGGCCACATGCACCAAGGCTGGCAAGTTCGAGCCCAGCCCAGGCCAGCTAAACAATAACAATTGCAACAAGAAAATAGCCTGGTGTTGTGGCAGGCGCCTGTAGTCCCAGCTACTTGGGAGGCAAGAGAATCGCTTAAGCCCAGGAGTTTGAGGTTACTGTGAGCTATGACACCACAGCACTCTACTGAGGGTGACATAGTGAGACTTTGTCTCAAAAACAAAGAAAAAAGGAAACAGTGATATCAGGTTTATGATAGCTGGAGGTCACAGTCATTCTCCTCTATAAATGGGATTTAGGAATTATTTGAGGAATTGTTAGAGGTGGGAGGGAAGTTACCAGTATCAGAAGCCACATAATCATTTCATATGAGACCAAAACCAGCAGTTTACATACTAGGTGAAGGGTTTGAGCTCTTTCAGGAGGAAGGAAAACTAGTAAAGGCAATACTGGGATTTGGGGGAAGATACTGGAGTCCAAAGTGGGGTAGGAAGGAGAGAAAGGACAGTTAGAGGCCATGTCTTTTCTGGTGGGATGACTGAATTCTCTTGTCTCTTGTTACCTACCACCACCCCCATCCCTGGCAACCAACTCTCACAGTTGACCTGATCATGAAGACCTGTTTTAGCCCCAACCGAGTGATTGGACTCTCAAGTGACTTGCAGCAAGTAGGAGGGGCATCAGCTCGTATCCAGGATGCCTTAAGCACAGTGTTGCAGTACGCAGAGGATGTACTGGTGAGAGGGGCACCAACAAAGGGGAGGACATAGATCTCCACTCTTGCCGGGGGACGTGCTGATGACATCCAGTGGCTAGAATTAACTGTGCTTCATTGAATCTTTGTTTTGGTGCTTAGTCTGGAAAGGTGTCAGCTGACAATACTGTGGGTCGCTTCTTGATGAGCCTGGTAAACCAAGTACCCAAAATTGCTCCTGACGACTTTGAGACCATGCTTAACAGCAACATCAATGTGAGTGTTATTCCCAGTCTCTGGGAGCCTGGTTCTTCCCCCACCTGAATACATACATGTGGAGGGATTTGGGTGAGGTGTCCTGGAGTGGGAAAAATGAGGCAGGGCTTCCTGTCTAGCCCCCTTGCAGTCCAGCTTGGGAGGAAGGAAGAGGTGGTAAATGTGCTTGGGGATTCCCTTTTTTCTCTTTCCTTGATTCCATTGTCTCAGTTATTGATACTCCTGTGACATATTGTCTAGGTTCATGATGGAAAGGAATGTTAAAATTCAGAGGTCTAGAAAAATGCAATTTCTTATTTTCCCCGTCTGAGTTCACAGACCCCCCTGTATTCCACCCATGAATCTCAGCTACAGCACCCTTAGTCTATATGTGTATCCGTAGAGATGAGAACCTGTTCTCAAGCATGTCCTTCCTGTGTTCCACCTTTGCCTCTTTCTCAGTCTTTCATGGCTATTGCTTATGCCAAGACTGTCCTCATACCTAGCGTCCACTGTGGAGGTTGCCTCAATCGACCTTCCGTCTCTCTCTTCACCCAGCTCCTCATTTATTGTTTATTCTTTGTCTTTTAGGATCTGCTGATGGTGACCTATCTGGCCAATCTCACACAGTCACAGATTGCCCTCAATGAGAAACTTGTAAACCTGTGAATGGGCCCCAAGCAGCATTCCTGCCAGTCTGGGTCTCACCCTAGGACTCAGACTGGCAGGAGAAGTAAAGGAGAAATGGTTTCTTTGTGTGGTCTTGAGTCACACTGAGTCAGTCAAGTCCTTGTGACTCTAATAAACATAGCCTACCTTTTGTAAAATGAATTCCATCTATTGTGAGTTTATTGCTGATTGGAAGGGAGGAAAATGCTCTAGAGCTCACGTAGAAACCAGTGCATACTGTAGGTAGAAGCTGGTTACATGTTTTGTGTGACTCATCAGGAGCTGCACCCACAGCCCAGACCACTTTAGCATCACCTTACCCCACATCAGATACCTTGCTTGCATGCTAGTTTTGCCATGGCACTTTCTCCCCCCTCTTTTGCCTGTGATCAGGTCAAAGAAACAATTTCTGTCACTTCACCATAGCATCTTAAGGGGATCGCAGTATAAACAGGGTTATTTTTGCACAGTGTTAACTTACCTGGAAACACTCTGGTGAGTGAAAAGAGGAAAACGAAGAGGATGAATACAGATCTCAGTCCAGGGACCCATGAGCCCATGCTGATAGAAAAACAGCCTTCTCCATGGTGAGGATTAACTGCTTTACCAAATTGTTCTTTTGGTTTTCAATATGGAAAGTGTCCATTGACTAAACTGACAGTTCCTGTGGTTTCCACAGGAAATAAAATGAAAATCCATGGAGAAAAATTGAGAGAATGTTATGCTTAATCTGAACTAAAAGTAGAATGTGTAGTTGGTATCTTAAAATATATTATTAAGAGTAGGATGTAGCTATTCATCACTTTGATTCAGGGAAGCAAAATTAGAATTTATGTGTTAAAGTTTAAAGAGATTTTCCCCAAATTATCAGGTACTGTTTGTAACTTGAGAGCACCCTGGGTTACATTGAGGTCTGCCAATGGCTGAGAGTAAATGACACTTCCTAGAGATCTCATAGGATAGAGTATTTGCCTAGGTAACCTCAAACATGCCTTCATCTGGCCTCTGTGATATCATAGACTGAGAAAAAAATAAGTCTTTATTCAGGGACTGAGGGGCATATCACATTTGGAGTGAAAGATGAAGGAAGGCAATTGGGAATCAAAACGGCCTGGATCCTAATGTTGGTTCTGATATATGCAGCCTTACAAAAGACAAAGTCTAAGCATCTGAAGATGTGAATCATGATAATACTTAGTCCATGAGGGTGTTGGAGGATTTGATGAACTAATGAATGTCAAGTTAATACTTGGACCTGGTATACAGTAGGCATAAAGAGGTGATAGGTACTATGTCTGAAACTGAATGCAGTTTGAAAGCATCTTATGTCCCAGCCTAAATCTCAACTCTGGTTCTGAAATATGTAACCTTGGGAAATACAAGTTCTGAGGGTCATAAAGTGTGGATAGTAATAATTATCTTACATATAGGGAAATAGAAGCAGGTGTTATCTGCGAAATGATGATGATTGGCCAAATTATGAGATTATAAATAGAATGCATGATAGGAAGAGGGTTGATCAGAGTTAAAATGTTTCATTGTTCTTTTATTTTTGGGGTGGGCAGTTAATATCCACTTTAGTCTTTAAGTGTACATCATAAAATTCCAAGATTAATTAATGGAAACATACAATCTCTAAGTGAGTAGTGACATGAAATAACAAAAAAAAAATCCTTTTTAATTTGAGAAGCTTAGAAAAAGTGGGTAAAACAATAAGATGACAAAAATAAGTCCAAATACATCAGTACTTAACAATGAAAAGGATTAAACTAGCAAAAGGTGGAGGGTGGGATTGAATATTAAAGCACAACAAACCCTAGCCATACACGGTTTATAGGAGACACATCCAAAACAAGGAGTAACAATGTTGGAAAAAAACAGTCTCAGAAGACAATGTACATTATGATGAAACTAAACTTAATTAGACACAGCTGGTCCTCTATATATGGGTTCCACATTCGTGGATTCAACCAACTTTGAAAAATACTTGGGGGAAAAAGAGTGCATCTGTATTCAACATGTACAAACTTCTTGTCATTATTCCCTAAACAGGATTTGCATTTGTTAGGTATTTTAAGCAATCCAGAGATAATTTAAAGTAAATGAGAGGTTGTACATAGGCTATAAGCACATACTACACCATTTTGTATTAAGGACTTGAGAATCCCAAGGATTTTGGCAGGACAGCCCTAGCACCAGTTCCCCACAGATACTGAAGAACAAGTATATGTAAAAATGTGTGTGTGTGTATACAGTCTTTCTTGTTATCCACGATAATTATGTTCTATGAAGTCATCACGCACACGTTACTAGTGGAAGTACAGGGTTAGATCCTGCAAGCCACTGGTCATATTTTCATCAGCTTGTAAATACATAACCTTTGTTATATGTGTGTTTCTGTTTAAAGATACCTTATTAACACATATGCTTAAATCATTAACATTGGACTTTGCTGATAATACACATGTACTTTCTTCATAAGGCACATCACAGCGACCTTATACTTAGGAATGCTCAGCTCTATGCTTGGTTGCCATTTTAGGCAGCAAAATAAGCAAAAGCACAAAAATGTAAAAATCATAGCACTAAATAGACTGTAAAAAGGTTACTTGTTTATGAAAGCTGAAAGAAGGCCTGTTAAACCTCAGCTGAGAATGTAACACTGCATATCCACAGATAACTGCAAGACCTGTGCATTGATAGTAGTATTAGAAATAAATATAGAAATGAATTCACAAATATAGAATCTGTATAATTAGAATTGACTATACATATGTATATAATACACTATGATAAAAAGCAAAAGAACTAAAAATTCAGTCATGTTCCATCTTGGTGAGAAGAAGCAGGCAAGTAGAATATAAGTTATTGACAGTGATCTAGTTTGAGGTTGGGTAGTGGTTTCATTAACAAATAGTCCAGCATGAACTAGTGACCACAAGAGAAAAAATAGAAATAATTGAAAATAAGTGGAAAGGAGGAGGGGTTTTTTATTATTAGTTGATAGTGAAGAAAACCTTAAAATCCCCATGAGAAACAAGATGTAATCACTTGAAGACATACCA
The DNA here is from genome assembly GCA_963574655.1 of Perodicticus potto. Taxonomy (NCBI): domain Eukaryota; kingdom Metazoa; phylum Chordata; class Mammalia; order Primates; family Lorisidae; genus Perodicticus; species Perodicticus potto. The sequence goes on along the minus strand of CAUYRH010013172.1, from coordinate 25,692 downwards.
ATGTTATTGGATAAAAAAAAACAACAGTATTTTTAAAAGTGTGGGTTTTCCCTAAATTAATCTACAAATTTGTCATAATTCCAGTAAAATACAGATACATTTTTAGAACTGGGCAAGCTATTTCTGTTGATGTGGAAAAATAAAAATGTCTCCTAAAAATTTCTGCAAGGAGAAAGAAATTAGTCATACCAGATATTAAAACATTATAGAACTACATAATTAAGGTAATATGGTATTGGTTCGTAAAAAGACAAATAATGAAACTAGATAGATCAATAGACCCAAATGCATGTAAGTAACAAGTGTTAGGATATGGAGAAATGGGAACCCTTGTACACTGTTGGTGGGAATGTAAATTAATACAGCCCTTATGGCAAACAGTGGAGACTCCTCAAAAAAATTAAAAATGGAACTACTCATATGATCCAACAATCCTACTACTGGGTACATAGCCAAAAAGAAATGAAGTCAGTATGTGGAAGAGGTATTTGCACTCCTGTGTTTGTTGCAGCATTACTTAACAATAGCCAAGATAAGGAGTCAATCTCAGTGTTCATTAGCAGATGAGCGGACAAGGAAAATAAGATATATACACATAATGGAATAATATTCAGCCATAAAGAAGCTGATTAATATTGCAAATGAATCTATCCTTTGCAACAACATGGATCCACCTGGGGAACATTACAGTAGGTGAAATAAGCGAGAGAAAAATACCACATGATCTCACACAGGCATATGGCATCTAAGAAAAGTTGAACTCATTGAAACTGAATAGAAGGGTGTTCCATAGACTGGGGAGAGGAGGCGGACAGGGAGAATTGGGCAAAGGGTACAGTTTCAATTAGGAGGAGTAAGTGCTGGAGACCTGTTGTGCAGCGGGGTGAGTATAGTTAATAATTGTATATGAGAAAATTGCTGAGAGAAGTAGACCTTAAATGTTCTTACCACAAAACATAAGGGTGTGAGGTTTTGAAAATGTTAATATCAAAACATCACATTGTATACCAAAAATACATGTTCTGTCAAGTTAAAAATAACAAAAATGCATATAAGAATTCTAGAATATAAAATTGTTTTGCAAATGAATAAAGATGGATTAAGTGAGAATTGAGTGGTCAATTGGAAACAAAGATGGATTCCTACTTCATGATTTGCATTAAAGTAAGTTATTCATGGAATAAAATTTATGAAAAGTCCATATATGTGTGAAGGAGGAAACAAAATGTCTTAATGACTTATGAGTAGGAACCTTCTAAAAACTGGGGATCCAGTTGCTTTTTTAAAAATAACAAAACGGATAAATTCATCTATATTTTTAAAATCTGGATGGCAATATACACAAATAGTCAAGACAAATATAAAACTGGGAAAATATTTGCAATTCATATCAAAGGATTAATATCCTTGTCATAGAATTCCTACAGTCAGGATTTTGAAGTCCAAAGATCTATTAAGTATGTGAAAGATATGACCAGTTTATACACAAACACATAAATAGATGCTTAAGCTCACTGATAAAAATATAAATCAAAACTACAGTAAGATGCCATTTTTGTTTGTTAGATTAGCAAATTCTAAAACTGGATAACTGATGGGCAGAGTAAGGGGAAACAAGACAAAGGCATACTTTGCTTATACCTGTGTGATTTGGCATAGCCTTCTCTATGGAGGCGCTGTGACTATCAAAATTTGCAAATGTAACAAGAAATCTCCTAGTTATCTATCCTACAGAAGAACCGGCTTGGTTGTGACATACTGTAGTACACAGATAATTGTTGCAATGCTTGGTTGTAATGCATAAAGATTTTAATCACCCCGAAAGACTATTACCAGAAGACGGGTTAAACAAAGTCCATAAAATGCAGTACGATACAATTGTTAAGAATGAGACAATTCTCTATATATGAATATAAATAGTCCTTAAGATATAAGTTTTTTAAAGGCTGGAGAAAATGATGTCTATAATATACTCTAATTGTGTGCAGGAAAATAAGGGAATAGTAAATAACTAGGATATTTGTAAAAGTATATCCAAGTAATTGCTGTCAGTGGTTATCGTGGGAGAATATCCTGGGTGGGGCACAGGAAGGAAGAGAAGTACTTTTTATTGTTTGTTCTGTGTAACTTTTGGATCATATGCCATGTTTATGTAATACTTTTTCTAAAAATATAAAAATGTAAAGAAATAAAACAATACCTTACATTATCTACATATACAATAAAAAGTAGGAGACATGCAAAAGAATGTTACAGTCAAATTGAGGGTATTGACTGCTGGGGAGGGAAAGAGGAAGAGAAGGAAGGGTATGGGCAACAGATACAGAAGGGCTTTCAGAATATCTTTAATGGCTTTTCTTTAAAATATGTATATATATAAGATATGGTTGGACGTGGTGTGGTGGTACATGCCTGTAATCCCAACTACTCAGAAGCAGAGCTGGGAGAATCACCTGAGCCCAGGAGTTTGAGGGCTGTAATGCAGTGTAATTGTGCTTAAGAATAGTAGCTGTGCTCCGGCATGGGCAACATAGCAAGACTGTGTCTCTAAAGAAAAATAAATTAAAACTAAGATACGAGATAAATATGACACAATATTGTCTTTATAAAGCTGGGTAATGAGTATATAAGTACTTGTCATTATTTTCCATAATTTTCTGTACGTGTGTACAATACATGTATTTCATTAAAAATAGAGGCTTGCCTATATCTTCAAAAGATGTACATACTGATTTTTCATGTGCCCAGAAAATTAGGTCACCACTTGAGTTTTCATTTGTATGTGAAATGGCTTATAAACCAACTAAAAGGAGGAGTCACCCACATCTCTGTTTCCAGAGTGCTTCATGCTTCATTGTGGAGGTGACCCCTCGTGCACTACTTCCTCCATAAAGTATAGTGACAAAAGAAATGGGACCCTAACTGTCTCTTAGGAAGTTTAACTCGTTCGTGTCAAGGGCAGCCAAAAGAAGGACCTCTTTCCTAGAATTGTAAACTGCCACATAAGCCCATAGGAGTTACTGGAGATTTTCACTGAGGAAGTGAGATCAGACCCCTGGAATAGAGCAGACTGGCCAGGCAATATGTCTGAGGCGAGAGTAGTGAGCAAGGCAGAGGGAGGCTGTGGCCTGGACACAGTGAAGAGACAGAGAATGGCTGTGAAGCTATGTCGTCCTGGATAGCTGAAGATCCCCAGAGGTTTCAGAAGAGGGACAGGATGCCTTTGAGGATGGTCTCACCACTGGCCATCTGAAAAATTCATTGGTCTGGTCCAAACGAGCAATAAAGACATCCTGAATTAGGGCAGAAGAGGCCCAGGAAATGGAGTGGCAGAAATACACAAAAACAATGGCCTGGCACTCCTGAGACAGGTGTTCCTGCCACCCACCCTGCCTGTGGGTGCTATACACATATCCCCACTCCATGCTGAGTGGGAGATGGAAGCAGTGACCCTTAGGAACCGAAGTTGTGCCCAAGGTGAGATTTCCACAGTATGAGGAAAAATGAGACAAGCCTATATCTATCACTGAGGTATTATTCTGAAGTTGGCCTCCCTCCTCCACCAGCCAAGTCAGAGCTTTGTGAAAATTAATCAAATTAATTTTTGAAGGGTAAAGCAGATTCTAGGGACTTGAAAAACTGAAGGTAGTTGCCCTTCCCTGTCTCCAATCTGTCTACTCTCCTGAGCCTGTGGTTGCTTGGGGCCAAGTGAGACTTTGAGCTGTGCTGGAATCCTGAGAGAGAAATGATCTTAGGGGTTTGTCTCCACTGGGCCAGCACAGTCCGGGGAAGCCAGTAAAAGATCTCTAGCAAGGTCCAGGAAGCCATAATCTCATGAAGAGCGGAATCTGTGGACCCTTGAGGGGAAGGAATTGGGGTCTTTCTGGATTCTTGTTCTGGCCAAGGATTGAAGAGGTAAATCCGAGAAGAGAAAATGAGACAAGGGCTTTTGCAGAGCACTTGCTCTGCCCTCATGCCCATGCCAGATGGAGAGACCAATACCCACAGAACCACTAACAGCAGCCAGGCTCAACCCAACAAGCCTCTCTCCGGGCTCATTGACGCGTCGAAACATCAGTTCTCATGCAGGTTTACTCAGCACAGCCTGTAATTATGGCAGCAGGTTCGACGAATATCTGATGAAGAAATTAGGTCTTCCCTCTCACACTAGCCATAGCCAGCATGTCCAGGAGTGTTCAACCAGAGTCCAAAGTTGTTTAAGACAGGAATCCGACAGTTGGACCTGACTTACTTCTCATTGCTATGTCTAGGAATCCACACGCGCTCAGTGATACAAGACCTTGCACTCTAACAGCGTTCCAGTTGTCACCATCCCCACTCCACCCCCACGTCTCTCAGAAGGCAAAGCCACTGTCCGTAATGATGTAAGCTGTGAATCTGTCCCTGGTGGTTTGTCTGATTCATCCTGGTCTGTCGGTCCTGTGAGGATGTTTTCTGTGTAATTGGGGTCTGCTAGCCCTTCTTTACATTTCTGCCCCTGATGGTCGTCAATTTTGTAATGGTTCTCTGTCCAAAGGGCCACCAGCCTCGCAAGCAGAGGCGTTCTGAGTGATGGCCACTAGAGGGAGCCCTGACACCACTGAAGGCCACTGGTTGTCAATTACCTTCCCTTAGTTCCTAAGCAGTTTTCTATCCACCTGTCCAGTAAAAGCACCTTTAGATTTGGAGAGGCCAGAAAGGTGCAAAGTAAGTGTCCAAGACTTTTGAAGATGCTTCCTTTGGCCACCTGTGAGTCTCAGAGTAAGGACACCAAAACATCATCCATTATCCCCACCCCAAAATCATTCCAAATGAGCATAATCCATTTCAAAACTTGGTTTAGAAGCACAGTTTCGAGTAAATTCCCTAGGGCCCACTCCCCTTGCAACCAGATTATTATCTACACACCTGTATATACAGAAATTATGGAACTGCTTCTTCCCAGGATAAACTTTGGCTCAGGCGCTGATTACCACAAATGGGATTTCCAAGGCTTTCCATCCAGGTGATGTCAGAGGTAGTGTGTGGTCCTACGGCCCTTATAAGAGAACCTGGTTTTCCATATGGTACTAGAGTTTTAGACAGGAAAGGGAGGGACTTTTACCAAATTCTGGAGTTTGGAGAAGTAAGAGAAACAAGATAGAATTATGTCCAACAGTCCCAGTAAAATTGATTAATTGATTGAGAGTGCTATGATTTAGGGATAGATAGAGATAAGAGTCAGCTAAGAACAGAAGACCAGATTTTAGATTTCAATCTAAAATTTCAGCTGGAGGGGGAACATGTTGAGTTTGGATCCATTGAAAGCAGAACATGTGACAAGGACTTGGGGAAAGTAGTTTATGTGTAAGATGATCTGTAGTCAATTCCTATGGCTACCATAACAACAGTCCCCCTTATCCTTTGGGAATGTGCTCCAAGACCTCTCGGGAATGCCTGAAGAAAACAAGGACAGTACGAAGCCCTATATGTACTATGTTTTCTCGTATGCATACACATCTATGATAAAGTTAATTTGTAAAGTAGGCACAGTAAGAGATTAATAATTAATAATAATAAACAACAATTATAAAAATACACTAGAATAAAAGTTCTGAGAACCCACCCCCCCCAGGATATCTTATTGTACTGTACTTGGGCAACAAATTGCTGAAAGCACCCCCCCCCCACCAGAGATAAAGAGGGACTATTGTGCCACAAACTTGGTGGCTTAAAACTATAGAAATTAATTTATTTTCTCACAGCCCTGAAGGTTAAAAGTTTGAAGTCAGGATGGTTTGCAGAGCCACACTGCCTCTAAAGCCTCTAGGAGAGTTCCCTTCCTTGCCGTCCCCACCTCTTCCAGCTCCTGATAGCCCCAGATGCTCCTTGGTAGCTGCCCGCTTCAGTCTCTGCCTCCATTATCATGTGGTGATCTCCTTGTGTGTCTGTGTCAGATTTCCCTCTTCTCACAGGGTCACGAGTCATATGGGATTAGGGCCCACTCTAATGAACCCATCTTAACTTGATTATACCTGCAAAGACCCTATTTCCAAATAAGGTCACATTCACAGGTAGCGGGTAAGACTCCAACATAACTTTTGGGGGACACAACCCGTAACATGATCCAAGAAGCAAAAATGAATAGAGGCAAGGAAGATAGGGACTTAACACAACCTGAGGTACTAAGCTGTTTATTAGGGCGACCACAGAGACAGTTGCATTGGAGAGCCATGTGTATACCCTTCCGAATTCTCCAGCTGGAGCCTGGGGCACTGAGCCATATTACAGGACTGGGACACTGAGCAGTTTGCACACTGGTTGAAGAATTCTCTTAAGAAGTAAACTCTCTAACACTGGTTGAAGAATTCTCTTAAGAAGTAAACTCTCTAACACTTACAGGCTACATATGCAGGTGGCCGCATCCTTCCCTACCCAATTAAGAGACTTTGAAGCAATGCACACTCAACTGTCTACTCCACTGTGCTAAAGCCAAGGAAGTGCCTCCGCTGCCTAGGGAGGGAGGTGCACCCCTCACACTCCTCTGATCTGCTCGTGCCCCACACAAGTCTGCTCTGTCACCGACTCTTTAACTGGTCTTTTGGTAGTCAACTAAAAGTTCTTAAAAACAAAAAGTACTTTCAACAGGAAGTCACAGAATACACTATAATCCTCTGTGGCAGCTGGTCCTCAGCCACAATCAATATTCATCATCCCCCATCCCCACCACCCATTCTAGATTTCTCTCACCCCTGGTCAGCACTAAAGCTGGTCTGCGCTGCTTTTCCTGAGAGTCCCGGGGCCTTGATTGTCTCACCACTACCCTGCTTTGTTGGCTGTGATTGCCTATTCACTGTCATCACTGGGCCTAAAAGCTGCAGGAGACAGGTGGTAGCACCCAAGTTTCAGATTAATTCTCCCTGCCCCATTATGCGACTGCAACCTTACTGTCTCAGGACAATGGGAGTTGATTGTCCCTCCAACATGTAACTCCCTTTTCATCTGACGGTCCACTGGCAAGAGGAGCCCAAAGTGCCCCAGCAGTACATTCAGTGGGAAACTTCCCATGAAGAAGTAGACCAGTGGAAGACTTCCTTCCTCCCAAGCCAGGACCTCTAGTCCAACAGAGCCAGATGCAGAAACAGGAAGCAGGGTTTCAGCAAGGAGCTGGCTGGAGTAATGACGAAAGGGGCCAATCTTCCTTCCATCCATGGTTCCTCTGGCCCTGTGTGTTCTAAGTACTGGGAACACAGCACTATGTATCATCTGATAGTTTAATGCCTATACCACATCCTGGAGGACATGACCGAATCTACACGGTGCCATCCTAAAGCTGGTTCCTCAGCTGTAACAGGCCTTTCCTGCTTTCTACTCTTTGCTCCCAAATAATGTGGCATACAGGAAGACCCACTGTTTTACAAGGCCATTGTAACAATCCTTTATCATAAAATAGATTCTTGAGCTGAGATTTCATTACACTGGATCCCAAACTGATAAATTAAGATGCTTTATAAACCACTGGTAAAGCACTGCGGGCATTGAGGACAAACCAGAAGAGGCATCAGTTCCCAGAGGACAAACCGCTGCCCTCTTGGGTAGGAATCTGAGGAATTCCTCAGGAATCTGAGATAATTAACTTACCCAGAGTGCTGGGGCAGTACCCTCAAGAAATGACTCTGTGATGAGGACCCAGTCTCTGCTCCTGCAGGCTGGGCACTGAGCAGCGGCAGCATGTCAATAAGCCATGGTGACAACACGTCCCTGTGTTTGGGTCTGCATGGAGCCTTCATCTCCACCACAGGCCCACACCATGTGTGGGCCCGAGCACTTGGCTGGTAGACAGGGTAGAAACTGACTGACAGCCACCAGACAAGTCACTTTTACCCTGGTCATTGAGTGCCGCCTCCATAGCAGATGTTCCTGATGGGTGTTGACATGAGGCATGCAGAGTCCGGGCCCACTCCCATTTGTCCCCCCACATGCCTCTTCCCCAGTCTTCCTTCAATATTCCAACTTCACATCCTCCAAGCCTCTGACCGGCCAGTCAAGTTGTTCTCCTTGGTCCAGAAGTCATGTGTATTCTTGCCACAGGCCACGCCTCCCTACATGCAAAGTGGATGGCCAAGGGTACCATCCAAGCCTTTTCCCCAAGAGATGTCCCTCGCCACTTACCTTAAGGGCCTCTCCTGAGTGGGTGTGCAGTTCAGCTGCAATTCGTTTTTGGTTCACATGACTGTAGCAAGCCAGCCATCCATGTATCAGGCTCAGATTTGTTCCTCCTACAGCAGTGGTCATAGGGAACACTCCCACATGCAGGAAGCTGTAAGTATGAGCCGAGGAATCAGGATGGTGCAACGGCAGTATATAACGTGGAGTTTGAATTGTGTCTTCATGTAGTTTACTTGAGCCCTCGGTACTTCGATCCAATCCCAATGTTCCACTATCATCATAGAATGCATTGCTAGTTTGTTACTGAGGAACTGGTAAACATAAGCTAGTTCATGGCTAGGTGAACTTACGACTGGTGTCCCAGAGTATAATGGGCAGTTTCTAGCCATGTACTGTCCTGATGTCCCACTATCAGGCATTCAAGCTCCACGGGGGCCTAAGAGGACCCCATAAGCCCCCTTTTCAACTATGAGGAGTTCTGCACTGCACAAAGTGTGGCCTAACTCTCAAACCTACAAACTCCACGCAGATTTCCAGAGACTCCACAGTGTCCTTATCTAACAAAGACACCTCTGGCGCATGGGACTGTCAGCTCATAGAACTTAAGAGTGAGGGCAGCTGGCACTCAGCTTGAGCCTGTTGAAGCTGCCTTTTTGCTTGAGTCCACACTTAAAACTGAAACAGGTAGTGGGTCCTCTGGTCTCATATAATAAATTGATTCCATCCTACCTCCCTGAGTTTCTTGACCCTCAATAAACTGTCAAGGTAGTGCCTTTCTCAGGCCGAGATCTCCAGAAGCAGACCCTAAAATCAAAACTCACATATTACATACAAGTGATTTATTAAGCGTCCTAGTGGTATAATGGTAAATGACAAACAACTGGCTCTCAGGAAAGAAAATAATCAGTCTTGATTTACGGCACTTTCCAATTTCCATAAATACTCCATGGTGAATACCCCCATCATGGCTAATTTAAAGTTGCCAACACGATGTCTCTGGACATGGAGTTGAGAAGAGTTGCTAACAATTGGCTCTTAGGGTCTGCCAGTGTCAGGACACCACTGAAATGCTGCTGGGCAGACAAGTAAAGGAGTGGGTGCAGGAAGACAAGAAACAGAAGGAAGTCAAGCAAGAGAGTGATGTCAGGCAAAGTCCCACAGAGGCTAGAATCAACCCTATCCTGCAGGGAAACTCCAGATCAGATACAAGTTACACCTCAGTGTTGTCTTCATGAAAGGCAAGGATGCGGCACTTTCTTGCTCCTGCTCCTGTCAGGTACTAGGCCAGGGCCACCCCAGGGTGAAAGTTGATTCCTTGGTACCTATAAGCTTTTTGTGTTGGTGAGCAAAGTGGCTCTAGCAGTGGGAAGGCAATTCTCTGGAGAAGAGGTGCTGGATCTTCTGGGCCCTTGGAATATTCTGTCTGATAAGAATGCTTCTGTATGCCTGAGACCTTGGGACATGCTGGACCAGTTTGAATAGATAGATAAGTTTATCCTAACAAAATGACTTATGATGAACTCTCAGTTTTGTTCTGGGGTGGGGGGTGGCAGCTGAGATCTGTCACAAAAGCATTGCATGTCTCATTACTGATGTTGTATTAAGAACTTTGGATACTAAGGCTTGGGTGAGCTTTCCTGACTGGCAACACGACATATGTGTTACTACACATTGTTGCCGGGAGAATGATGTGAGTCCTCATACAACTCTACTGGGCCGGATCACCTGCAAGACTGTGTGTGTTTCTCCTGGCTTTTCCCCAAAGCATTTTTCTCTGTGATGACTTTAATCTGTGTGGTTTCGCTGTCATAAACCATACTGCGAATATAAAAGCTTTTTCTGAGATGTGTGAGTCCTTCTAGTGAATTATGGAGCCTGAGATTGGTCTTGGAGACACTGACACAATCTTTTCACCATAATAAACCACATCCATGAGTCCAACTCTATTCTGAGCCCTGTGAGGGCTCCTAGGAAGTCATCAAACTCAGGGGTGGTCTTGGGGACCCCTGACACTCCCGATCCTCTTCCTTTTCTAAACTCCTGAGAGGGGCTTCTGTATTATCCTGTCACCAGGAGAAAGGAAAGTATCTGATCCGCATTTATCTTCACAAGAACCACCTTGTCTGTCTGGTCCTTGTCATGCCATCACCTCTCCTCATGTTTGCCTTCCCACTATGACCTCTCCGGTCACATGGCCTATGTACTTTGCATCTTCCTCACCCAAATATCCATGTACAGATCCTTGGGTCTACCAATCCTTGTAGCCCTCTCACCTTCCTCGGGGGGAGCCCAGGACTGTTCAGGGAATATTTGACACCAGGCATGACACACTGTGAGAACCCTGCTTTCGGGACCACTAGTCTTTGTTGATTTTCCCACCTCTGGCACCAACTTGGTAGCAGGGCACCATAGGATTCCCACCAACTTCACCGGGGTTTCCATTGTCCCAGCTCTTCCTATATTCTGCCTTTTATTATTTACATCATTATAAATATTTGTGGCTCCAGAAAGAATATGATGCTCCTTCTAAAGTTCCCTAGATAACTCTCTTTTAATATTTGAATTAACTACCCATTGAACATTCTTAATAATGGCCACATTCAATGCAGAGCTTTCAAAATTACCATAAATATTGTAGCAGACAGTCATGCAATTATAAATGTACATAGTGGGATTTCAACCTACAAAGCACCGTGAGATTATTTTTCTTCCAAGTTTCCCTAGAATTGCCTATATTTGAAGGCAAATATTCAAATATTAATAATAAATCCAAATAACATCGCCCCTTCATGCTGTGGCTGCTGTACGCAGGTTCGAGATAATGACAACCCACCCACAAGCTCAGGGATGCCAGAAATGGTATTTAGTGACCTGAGCTTCCACGTGCTAAAGTTTGCAGAGTTTCTGTCTCTCTGTTCTCTGTATCAGGAAAAACCTGCTATAAAAAGAACTGGGCAACAACAAACCAGCATATAGGCAAGTATGTTACCAATATCTTTTTCTTAATGCCAGAACCTTAACTCGTGATACTCAATAAACGTGTTCACTGCATAAACAGTCCTGTCACAATTGCCCTTAAAATCTATGGCTCTCACAATTATTGACTCTACCACGAATTTTAAGTGTCCCCCTCCCAACTTGGGAACTAATAGCTGAACATTTATCTTCATGACTATCTCTCCCCCTTCAGCCCTGCCCTGCCCTTGATTAGACTTCCAAATAGCTCATGGTGGGCATCTTCCTCTCACTAAGAACTAGAACTGTCTAGTACGAGGCTGCCTACCTGGGAAGATATGAAAGCCTGCTCCTGCCTCAGAACACAGAGTTAGAGATGTTAAGAAAACTTCCTCTCACATCCTTGTCCCCCACTTCCACTCCCACATTTCTTCACTTGCAGAAAGACCTAAAGACTCAGAGAAGGGCTGAGAAAGTCTCTGCATGAGAACCTCCCACCACTGTGTGTGTTTGGGGTGTAGAGGATGGGATTGGGGGTTATCTTAGTCTGTCCGGGCTGCTGTAATACAAATACTATAGACTGGGTGGCCTATAAACAAGAGACATTTATTTCTCACAGCCTGGAGTCTAAGAAGTCCAAGATCAAGATGCAGGCAGACTCAGTGTCTGGCGAGGGCATGCTCCCTGGACCATAGATGTCTGTCTTCTTGCTGTGTCCTCACGTGGTGGAAAGGGCTTTCTTGGGCCTCTTTTATAACAGCACTAATCCTATTCATGAGGGCTCTATTCTTATGACTGATCAACTCCCAAAGGCCTCCTGCTCCTAATGACATCACTTGAGATGGTTAGGTTTAAACATATGAATTTGTGGGGGGGGGGGGTGCATGTATATTCAGTCCATAGCAAGGAAGAGTAGGTAAGAGGGCAATGTGGTTATTCAGTTGGGCTTCTAATGGATAAGCCACACACCCCCATGAGTGTGGGAGTAAGGATGGCTCATCAATTGGTGAGGTCTTCAAAGTGCTGGTCATCTGCACACAAAGCCCATATCTCATAACAGAACCATTTCTGTTCACCTCTTAACTTTGGGCATGCAGCTATCAGGATGTTGAGGGAAGAGCTGTAAGTGAGCCCATACAGATATCTACAGATGGCCCAGGGAAGGGTGCAGGGCCCTAGACACTGCATTTATGTATTTCATATGATGGCTCTGTTTATTTTCCTGTATTTCCTCTAAATTTAATGAAATATTTAAGATCAAGCCCTTTGTAGTGGCACTAAGGGAACACAGGATTGTGTCCACCAGAACCAGAGTGTTTAAAGGAAGCATTGCGTCCATGTAGCAGTGGAAATGGAAACTAAAGGGGAAACAGTGTAGTGTGCACTTGGCTCTAGCTAGCAGTGCTTTTGTCCATAGTTTTACTCTGAGAGTATGGACCTTGTTTTAATATAGGTAGTGGTTTCTCTTTGTAGTTCTCCAACTGTGCTGAACCAGAGGATTTTTCCTTCTGGGTTTTATTCTTTGGGGACATAGACTCCCAAGTCCCTGTTCATCATTTTGCCATGGTGGACCCTTAGTCCTATGTCTTGGTTTGGGGTTTCTCCATTGCTTATTTGCTCTCTCAGAAACATGTTGGAAAGTTTGGGCTTGACATGGCTGAAGGATTTCACCTCACTATAGACTAACCAGGCCCCTCATTCCAAGACCATGGTCATATATCTTCACAGACTAACTGAAGCCCTCCAGCCCTCTAAGGTTATACTTTCCTTTATAAACCAAATAAACTATCTCTAGCCTCTTTCTTTTCATTTTGAGAAGTTGAGTACCCTTGCTGATATGCCCAAGATGTCCTGGAAGGGGTATGCTCTCCTGGTTGCCTTTGCCTTGCATTCCTGCCCTAACTTACCCCTCAGTCTCCAACAGGCTGCAAAGGTTGCTGTCCACTCCACTTCATCCCACATGTGGGCAGTGCCCCACTTTCTGCATTCCCCAAAACATCATTCAGAGGATCTGATAGTGTATCCATGTCAGACTTTTACTAAAGATCTGGGGATAATGGAGCAGCACCACAGGGCAGGAACCAACTTCAAATAGAATGTTAGACGTTTTCATTCTTTGAGTTCCTTGGCCAGCCCTGCCCCAGGAATTTCTCACCAGCTACTTTCCTTCTTAGACTCTAGCCTTCTGCCATTTCACCTTCTCTTCCTATGCAAGCTTTTCTCCTGTATTATCTCTTCTCCCTCTTCCAGCCACGCATCATTTAGCTGCCAGAGGACAACCCCTAAATTACCATTGCTGTAACTAAGCAGATTTCAGCTGTTCTCTGCAGACTACCTGGGGCCTTCCTGTCATAAGCAAAAGGCCCATTAATCAACTTTCAAGGAAAAAGAACCAGCTCCTTTGAGATGAATTCTGCTTGACTGGTTAATGCTCACAGATTCTCTGGGTCAAGGCAGGGCACAGCAAGCCAGGATGGCTTGTCTCTTCTCTGTGATATCTGGGGCTCAGCTGGAAGACTCAAGCAGCTGGGGACAACTAGAAGGGCCAGAGGCTATAATCATCTGAAGGCTTCTTCACTCGTATGTCTGCCTGTGGTGACTTGAAAAGTGGGTTCAGCTGGGACTGTCAATTGAAGCACCTACATATGACCTTTTCTTCTAGCTTGGGCTTTCTCGCAGCAAGGCAGCTTCACAGTAGTCAGACTTCTAACATGGTGGCTCAGGGCTGCGGTGAACAAGGGGATGCTACAGGGCCTTTTAGTACTTAACCTCAGAAGTTACATTGCATCAGATTAAAGGGGAGGTAACATGTATCTTACTTCTCAGTAAGAGGAATGGCAAAGATTTTGTGACCATGCTTTCAAACTGCCATATGTCTCCCTCCTACAGAACATTCCCAACATTGATAGTGGTCAAGGGTCCTATCTCTAGGGCTTCGTTAGGCTCTTCCATCTGCTTAGCCCAGAGTTGCTCTAGAGATGTCTGGGGTACAGCTTCTCTATAGCTTTCAGCCCTGCTCAGGTCAGCTGGCCTTGGACTTCTTGTTTGAACTTCTAGCAGATAACAGGATTTGAAGACAAGGCCTAGGAGCCCTGTGTACCTGCTATAGAATCTTATAGCTACAGAACTCTGATCTTTTGTCAACTAAATGCTTCTCTGAGGAAACATAATCTTTATTACTACCACATCCAGTGGCCTCACCAAGACAGAAAGAGGAGCCTGGCAGCTGTGCCCACAGTCAGTCTCAGGAAGCCTTGTGACTGCTGGTTCTGAGTTAGCAGCAGATTGGGGCGAGGTAATGCTGCTGGATGGAGCTGGAACTTCTCATGTCCTATTACTTTACTATCATCCCTTTGGAGAAGGGACATCCTTGGGGCTTGTCTTATACAGGTCAGGAGCAATAGCTTCTGGGCCTACAGTTGCTATGGGAGACAAGTTGATTTTGGAGTCCCAATTCACTACTCCTGAGGTCATGGGTCTGCCAAGAGTCTCACCATCAAGATGTGGTTCAGAAACAGTAGTTCTGTTTGGCCGTCAGTCTTTGCAGGTCAGTCTGTAAACTCACAAGGAGCGTTAACAGTGACTTCTTGGCACATGTAGCATTTTGTTAAGTACCTGGCCTTTGATAGATACTGGTTCATGATGCCTTTGGGCATCTCTTTAGTGGTTACAGAGATGACTGTATCTCATAGGGAAGGCAAACTTAAAACCTATAGAGACCAGGTACGTTATGTAAGTAAGAAAAGCTGATTGCCAGGGCCTGAGGCCTGCAGGAAAACAATAGGCTCCCTGCTCCCTCAGCAGAGAATAGCCACTTCTTTGCCCTATGCCTGCCTTGCTGGAGGCAGACCCAGAGTTGCCGGATTTTCTTAGTTTTCAAGAGAAGATGGAAAGCTAGATCTTTCTAATCTCCCAATTTTAAGTGCCATTGATTTATTCAATGAAAAAAACAAAACAAAACAAAACTATGCAGGATAAACAAAACACATTTGTAGGCTGGATGCAACAGGTGCCCTGCCATTTGCAACCTCTGTAAGCCACAGAGTTAGCTCTAGCCCTCAGGAGTCCACAGGAGCCCTGGATTAGTGCAGCCCAAACCCTACCCTCCAGGAACTTTGGCATCTCTACCTGACCCTGACCCTGGCTTGAAGTTGGCTGGCCGCCTCACAACAGCTGCACTGAAAGGTCCTTCTTAGTTTTCTGTGACCTCTACAAGAAGATTATACCTGTAAATCCCCAAGCTAGCAGCCAAGGTGGGGGAAGAGGAGGGACAGAGGGGCCGGGCAGGCAGGAAGGCACCAGCTGGTTCTCCCTACCAGGGGAATCCTTCTGTCCATAGCCTTCCCTTGGTCACAGTCAGCCAGGTCACTGTCATTCACTCTCCCCTGCCTGAGCCAAGACAGCTGGATTTTTTCCAAAGGATTTTTAGTAATAATGAAGAGAAAGCACAAAGGGACATAAACAGAACAAGATGGCCTAGAAATTGAATGTTTACAGAGCTTGGTTTTTGGAGCTCAAGAGAGCTACAATATGCCAGATAGCAGGGCTGAGGGAATCCAGAGGGGGAGGAAGGAAGGAGTGGTTTTCCATTCCCAATAAGGAGGGGAGCCAAGCTGGGGAAGAAGGGGGAAGAGATGGTGAAATCTAGGAAATTAGGGGATGGGTATTCTCATTTCTGAGAAGGGGAGGAACTTAACAGTGGTCGGGGGGGGGGGGCCCGCTGAGCAGATGAAGACTCCCACGATAGAAGGGTGGGGGCAGGTCTGCAGAATGGGCCGCCGAGTTAGAGCGTATCCTAGACTTCTAGGCCACCGGGGAAGGAGCAGCCTCTTAGCAGTCCCTGTCCCGGGAAGGTTTGAAAGCAGCGGTGCTCCAGTGACGCTGGGAAAAGATCGAGGGGTTGTCATGGCGACCCAGAGCACACAACGGAAATAAATAAATAAGTCGTCCCGGCTGCAGCAGCCGCGCCCCCGCGAGACCCGAACGCGGGGGAGGGGGCCCCGTGGGCCCGGGTCCCCGCAGCCCGCTCATCTCCGCCATTGGCAGAGCCGGAGGGGGGGGGGTCACCCCCGGTGGGGGCGAATGGTACAGTCCTCCGCCCGCGCCCTGGCCAGGCCCGCGGCAAGCGAGCAAGCGTGCTAGGAGCCCAGCGCAACAGCCGCCGCCGCCCTCCGAGCCCCGAGCCGAGCCGGGAGGCGGCGATGGAGGGAGTCAGCAGCCAGCGGACCCTGTCCTACAGCCGCTGGAGCTACGACAGGTAGGGCGCTCGCCGGAAGGATGGGCTTCGCGGCGCCCCTCCAGGTGGCCCTGCGTGGGCGTCCGCGGACTTTTTGCTCTCCTGCGGGAGAAGCCAGTCTCTGGGGGTGAGAGCGGGCGTGAGCACCCACACCCCTAGGGTGGACTCGTGGTCCTAGACTGTCAGGCACCTGGGACCTGAAGCCTCAGCTATCTGAGCCGGAGCCCAGGGAGGGTGTCCTCACATCTACCGGGCAGAGCTGTCGGGGGAGGGCATGCTGGCTTGAGACCCGTGAACTGTCACCTCTGCCCGCACAGCCCCTTACACCCGACCCAGGTTACCCAGCCGTGGTTGGTGAGCCTGGAACCTCGCGAAAGGGCGGGAGGGGCTGCGGGGCGGGGCAGGAGCCGGGGTGGGCCCGGGCAAGGTGGAGCGCACGGGGCTCCCCTTGGCTCCAGGATGCGCCCGCACTGCACTGCTGCTGCCCGAGTCTGCTCCCCGCCGGCCCGCGGCGGCGACGAAGGCCGGCCTAGGGTGGAGCGCCCAGCTCGCCGCCCCGGACCTTCCCGTCAGTGCCTACTGAGCTGGGCGGGATGGCAGCCCGAGGCCGGCTGCAGGGGCGCGGGAGCGGCGCGAGAGAGGTACCGGGCGCCCGCCGGGTTGCCAGGCTCCGCGCCCGCCCCGCGGGGATAGAAAGCTACTGCGGCGTGGGCGGTTTGGAGCGGCGCTCCCCACTCGTACGGAGGAAGGAATCATCCTCCCTGGCGAAATGAGAAAAATAAGGACAACGGAATGAGTTGGTCATAAAGCCAAGGAAACTGATTCCGAGATTATGTCCACCCTACCTTTTTTAGTATGTTAAATGTCGCTCCTCTATTTAAAATGAAATCATGAAGATGAGGTTTTTTTGTTTTTTGTTTTTTGTTTTTTTTTAATTTCTCAACCCCATATCGATCTCTAGAATTCTGGAATTAAATTTTCTGATCCACGGCCCTAAACCCTGAGGGCTGGAGGAAAAACTTGGACAGCGCTGTGCTCACCTCCAGGAAGTCCTGCTTCCTGCTGCCTTCCTTCCCTTCACGCTGCCAAGAACGCTCCCGCTTCTTTGACAGCCCTTGTTTTCTTACGTTCAGAGGAACAGGTGTCCCTCCTGCCCGAGCCCGGTTCCCTTAGCGCCCTCACCTTCGCTGGGTCTCTTCCTGTTGCCGCCACCTGCCTTCTCCTCACCTTCCCCTCCTAAGGATCTCTCCTCCGACTGTAAACCTATTCAAGTTTATCGTGTCGCCTTCCTCAAGAGGGGTGCAACTGGTCTATCCTTTTTTTTTTTTTTTTTAGCTTACTTGCCTTTTTTTGAGACAAATATCGTCTGAATTGGTTTTCAGTTTCCTCATCACCTCTTCCGTGTACAACCCTATCAATCTACTGTCCACTTTACAATTCCAGCAAATTTGTCCCTTTGACCAAATGGTGCTCTCTAGGGAGAACTCTTAACATTATTGAAATATTAAACTTAAAGTAACAAAGCCTACAAGTTTGTGTTCAGATTCCTTGGAAATCACACATTCTTGCACTTACTCAGCAAACATGTATCCAATGGAAATCATGTAGGCCCTGGAGATAAGGAGATAAAAAGACATCATTCCTTCCCCCAGACGAACTCACAGTCTAGTGGAGATATGTGGTAGCCTGTGGCACAGCGAGTAGGGCACTGGCCCCATATACCGAGGGTGGCGGGTTCAAACCCGGCCCCGGCAGAACTGCATCAAAAATTAGCCGGGCGCTGTGGCGGGGGCCTGTAGTCCCAGCTACTTGGGAGGCTGAGGCAAGAGAATCGCCTAAGCCCAGGAGTTGGAGGTTGCTGTGAGCTGTGACTCCACAGCACTCTACCAATGGCGATAGAGTGAGACTCTGTCTCTACAAAAAAAAAAAAAAAAAGGTCTGATACACATGTGAGAGGAAAAAATGTAAATTGAACTAACTCTATATAATAACTATTTTTTTTCCTGCAAAACCAAACAAATTAGAAAGACTTTTGAATTGGGCAATCTGAAATCAAATTCTGATTCCACCAACTATCCTTGGGCAATCTGTTTCACCTCTCTGGGCCTCACTTTCTTCAGCTGTAAAATGGGAAAGTGTTATGCATATTGAATGAGGTAATAAATAGAAAGGGCTTAGCATACTGCCTGGGACATAGTAATAATGCAGAAGTGGTACCTTCTACTGTTTTATTAATAAATATTGTAAATGTTTGGGGGAACTCTAGTCTTCCACAGAAGCTCAGTTTGAATATCATTGTTCTCGTTTTTAGACCCTTAAATAAAGATATGTCCTGGGATTCTATATTCAGAACTCTTTTCTTCTCACTCTTTAACAACCCTTCACATACAGCCCTTCACACAGGGCTTGCCCTTGTCCAAACTAACTGAATCAGAATATTCAGAGGTAGGACCCTTGACTCAATATTTGTATAAAACTTCCCAGTTGACTGTGATGTGGTTGATTTGGCTACTCTCTGAAACCACTGGTTCATAACACCCACCTCTGTTTTCTAATGAGTGCTTGGTTTTTAACGCACACATTGAATTATTCAAAAAATTATACAATTCTCTATAAAGTTGTTAAAAATATTATACAAGCAGCATATGCATAGGGTACACAGGTATTTAAAAGTGAAATTCTGTTATTCTGCTGCATCCACCCTGCTCCCCCCCCCCACTTTATAATAACCACCACCAGTAGCTCACCCTCACTTTTCAACCCTGTTCTTGGCTTCTGTCCCCAACACATTTTTGAACCAGGGAAACAACTTTCCTTCAAGTCCCAATCCAACCTGACCTCTGCTCAAGTACGTTTAAGATGTTTTATGTTCAGTGACTTTGTGATGTGGGCTAATCCTGCTGGGGTCAGGTGCAATCTTAGAGAGGTTTTGATTTCTCTGATGATTAAAGACGATGAACATTTTTTCATGTATTTATAAGTCATGGAAACAGCGTAAGTGCCCATCAACCCATGAATGGATCAACAAACTGTGGTACGTGTATACCATAGAATACTATTCAGCCATTAAAAAAGAGGAAGACTTTACATGTTTTACATTTACCTGGATGAAGTTGAAATACATTCTTCTTAGTAAAATATCCCAAGAATGGAAAAATAAATATCCAATGAACGCCATACTAGTATGAAATAAATATATAAACAATTACATGCTCCTAAGAACAATGAATCACTAATATAGTCCAGTTCCTGATAGAGGGAAGCTTGAGGGAGAGAGGATAAGGGAGGATGATTGGCAGAAGAAGGGAGGGCATGAGGCGGATCTCACCTAATGTGCACACTATGAGCGTGTATAAGACACCCCCTGGGTGAGGGGCTCTTTTATAAATGGAACTTTATCCTGGAAGAACAATGTAACCTAAAATTTTGTACCCTCATATTAATTTGAAATAAAAATAAACTTTAAAAAAAGATGTTTTATGTTCAGTTATCTATTGTTATGTAATAAATCACTTATAACCTTAGTGCCTTAAAATAACTGTTAAGTTGCATAAGATTCTGTGGATCACCAATTTGGGCTGGGCTCAGCTAGGCAGTTTTTGTGGCCTGCCCCAGACTGGGCTTGCTCTCATATCTGGTGCCTGGGCTGGGAAGGATGAAACAGCTGGGCCTCTCTACACATGCTCTCTCATCTTCCCCCAGGCTAGCTCAGGTTTATTCACATGGTAGTGGACGGGTTCCCTGTGAGAGGGGAGAAGCCACAAGGTCTCTTGAGACCTAGGTTTGGAACTTGCACAATATCACTCTGCCACACTGTATTAGTAAAGTAAGTAAAATATGCCAGCTCACACTCAAGGGGTGGGGAAATGAACTGTGCCTCTTGATGGGAGGAGCTGCAAACAATTTACGGACACTTTTGCAATCTACCACAATATGCTGCCTATATATTTTAAATTTCTGACTCCTCTTGGTCCCTACTGTCCAAATGTGAACACATTCCCAAACACTCCTCCTCTATTCCATTCCAGTCTATTTCATTCTATTCTCGGGCTACACCCTGGTCTCAGTTATCAACTAGATACTTTTAACATAAAAATCCACATCTTCAACCTCAACCTTTTTGCCAAGCCTTAGCCCTACTTCTCTAAATGCCTGTGGGAGTGTCCATAGATACTCCACCCAGATCCTTAACTCAACATATTCAAAATCAGACCCTTCACTGATAATTCTATATTCTTTATTCAGCATCCTGCCAACCAAATGAAGTCCTCAAAACCTTGACGTTGACCTTGAGCTCTTCAAATCTACTCATTTTGTCTGTCTCTTCTGATCTATACAAGTTGTTGTTATGAAGATAATATGAAATGACATATGTAAAATGACACAAAGCAGGTGTTAGTCCATTGTTTTTTCTTCAAGAAAGTTTATTTCAGAATATCATAGAGGTATGTACATTTTGGTTACATAGTTTTGCTTTGGAAATTTTAAGTCAAATTTATAGGTGTGCCCCTCACCCAGAAAGTGTGCAATGTACCCGGGCAAAGTACTTGTTGAGTGGGAATTTATTCTTCTCCATCTTCCCCTCCCCCCACCCATATTTTCTTGAGTTTTGCTTCCCCAGGAGCACATAGGTGTTGATCAACTAGTCCTAATTTAGGACTGAGTGCACGTGGTGTTTGCTTTTCCATTCTTAGGGCCCTTCATCTAGGGGGGTGGTCTCCAGTTCCATCCAGGTTGTTGCGAAAGATACTAGGTCACCATCTTTTTTTATGGCTGAGTAGAATGATTCCATATACTACATTTTATTAATCCATACACTATGTAGTATAATTGCATATACTACATTTTGTTTTTCAACAGCTTGGCACCTCATTAACCATTTTGTCTCCACTCAAGCTCCAGACATTTTCCTACAAGGCTTCCCATGTCAATGATGAAAGTAGCACTCTTCACTAACAATTTCTGGATTTACCTATTCAAGACACTTCTCTTCAGTATTCACAGGCCAAATTCCTAGATGCTGACACCTGGAATTGCTTGCTTGTGCTCTCACGCACTCTAACATTCTACTCATGGCCCTCAGGTACCTCCTTCAAACATTGTTCCTGCCATGCCATTGAGCTGTCTAATGCCTCATCTCTTCATTTTCTTTCAGTCTGCCAGCATTTTCCTGGCCTCTCTTCTTCCCTTCCCAGCGTGGATCACATGGTAGATTATTTCAATCACTCACTCCAGCACTTTCTGTTTCCTCACATATGCTTGGCAGAACTCCAGCCCTGCATGGATTCTAGTACTGGTTAGAACCTCCTTCCCCTTTCTCCTTGTGGCACCAGAACATTACCACAAAAACTACACAGCTGTGCAGAATGCCACCACATGGCTTCATCTTCAGCCAGTCCACCTACACACGCTTAGTCTTTCTGCATCTCCCTGGTTAGCTTCCTTCTCACTCCCTGCAGTGTTCTTCCAACCCTGCCTCACTGTCAGGACCCCTCTCTACTTGACCCTCATTCACACCCTCTTATGCTATGTAAATGGATCTGACACTTCCTGCCCCTGTGAGACACATTAATCACATCAGGTATTACCTTCTGTCACTTTCTGATTCCACTTCAGTCACTCCCTGGTGGGGGCATTTTTTGTTTTTTTCTAATTCTTTGCTGTTATAAGCAATTCTATGATAAACATCCTTGTATACTTAACATTCTTTTCTCATGTTTGATTATTTGATCAGAACAAAATACTCCTGGAAAAGAGGTTATTAGTGTGGGGTTAGAAATCCCCAAATGTATGTCTCATGTACGTCTCATTCGAGTGAGCCACGAATGGGTTAAATTGGCTTTTGCCTTCACAGAAAAAGCAAACAGGTTTGGGCTACCCTGAGACAAACACAAAGACTGTTTTCTGGTCATCCGGAGACAGAAACTTTGAAGTTTTTGCATTTTGGCCATCATCAGATTGTCCTCCAGAAGGAGTGAATTGATTTCTGTGCCCACAGGCAGTTGCTTTAACAGCATGGCTTTATAATTATGTTTGTCTGTGAGGTTGGCCTCTCAGACTCTGAAACAGTATAGCATAACTGCTCAGAAATGACTTGGCTTTGAAGCCCAGTTCCTTCAATTAGTGGTTATGTAATTTTAGACAAGTGACTTAACCCCCTTCTAGAAAATAATAATAATAGTACTACCTCTGAAGGCAGTCCATTCATTCAATATGTATTCACTAAGCACATCTCAAATTGCAGGCAATGTTGTAGCCCTAGGAACAGAACGGTTAAAAAAAAAAAGCAAACAAACCAACAACAACAAAAAAAACAAAGTCCCTGGTCTCATAGTTCTTACTGTCTAGTAGGGGAAATAGATGTAGACAAAATATGTAGTATCAGTGCTAAGTCACTTACATAATATGGTAAGAGCAAAGAAGAAAAGCAACAAGCAGAGAGTCTGACTGCATGGTGGTGCTGTGTCATATAAAATGGTCTGGGAAATACTTTATGATGAGGTGATATTTCAGGAGAGATATGAAAAAAATCAAGGGCAAAAATCATGTGGCTAATGGGGAAGAATGTGCCAGGGCAGGAAGCAGCAAGTAAACAGGTGCCGAGATGGGAGTGTTTCTGGTGTGTTTGGGAACAGCAAGGAAGCCAACGTGTCCTGGTGCCTCTCTGTAATACTTTCTTCCTGCCTCCCTCCCAAACCCTGCATCCTCAGTGAACCACTAATCTAGTGTGTTTCTTAGAATTTTATGTAAATGGAATCATCCAGTATGAACCCCATTTTTTGCTCTGACTTCTTTCACCCCTCATAATTGTTTTGATATTCTTCCATGTTGTCTCATGAATCAATAGATCATTTCTTTTTATTGCCAAGTAGTATTCATGGAGATACCACAGTTTGTTTATCTGTCACCTGTTGAGTAGTTTCCACTTTGGGCTATTACAAATAAAGCTTTTATGAATCTTCCTGTACAAATCTTCGTGTGGACATATATTTTTATTTCTCTTGGGAAAATACTTAGCAGTAAAATGCTCAAATCATGCAGTAGGTATATATTAAATTATTACCTTTTTGAGAAACTGCCCAACTTTTCCAAAGTAGTTTCTCCATTTTACATTCGCATGAGCAGTGTGTGAGAGTTCCAGTTCATCCACATCCTTGGTACAGGGGTAGTTGTATAGTCAGTCTTTTAACTTTAGCCATTCTATTAGGCAAGTAGTAGTATCTCATTTTGATTTTATTTTGCATTTCCCTAATAACTAACAATGTCAAGCATCTTTTTATGAACTTTTTTTTGCCATCCATATATCTTCTTTGCAGAAGTATGTGTTAAAATATTTCCCCCATATTAAAATGGGGTTGTTTCCTTATTACTAAGTTTCAAAAGTTCTTTGTATATTCTGGATACATATTCTTTATCTGATATATGACTTGCAATATTTTTTCCCAGTCTGTAGCTTTCCTTTTACTCTCTTATGTATTTTCAAGAGTAGTGGTTTGGGGGTCAGGTGCAGTGGCTCATGCCTATAATCCCAGCACTCTTGGAGGCCAAGGGTGGCTCGAGCTAACAAGTTGGAGACCTGCCTGAGCAAGAGTGAGATCCCGGCTCTAAAAAATAGCCAGGAGTTGTGGCGGGTGCCTGTAGTCCCAGCTACTTGGGAGACTGAGGCACGAGGATCTCTTGAGCCCAAGAGTTTGAAGTTGCTGTTAGCTGTGATGCCAAGACCCTCTACTGGAGGCAAGAAAGTGAGACTCTGTCTCAAAAAAAAAAGAGTAGTGGTTTTTACTTTTGATTAAATACAGTTTATCAATTTGTTCTTCTATGGGTTGTGCTTCTGGTGTCACAGCTAAGAAATCATGGTCTATCTTGAGATAACAAAGATTTTTCTCATAGGAATTTTTTAACTTTACATTTGAAATTTAGGTCTGTGTTTCTTTTTTCTTTCTGCAGTTTTTGGCGGGGGCTGGGTTTGAACCCGCCACCTCAGGCATATGGGGTCGGCGCCTTACTCCGTTGAGCCACAGACACTGCCCCTGTGTTTCATTTTGAGTTAACATTTGCATAAGGTATAAAATTCATTAAAAATCTGAATATCTAATTGTTCCAACACTATTTGTTGAAAAAGACTTTCCTTTTTCTGCTGAATCACTTTTGCACCTTCATAGAAAGCAAGTTATTCTTATTGTAAGTTTATGTCTGTACTTTCTGTTATGGTCCATTGATCTGTTTGTCTTTACGGATGCCAATACACACTGTCTTGATTACTGCAGCTACATAATAAGTCTTGAAATCAGATAATTTAGGACTTTCAACTTTGTTCATCTTTTACAAAGTTGTTTTGACTATTCTAGTTCTTATCAATTTCACATTAATTTGTCAGTGAGTGTTTCAAGTTCTATCCCCCACTTCTCAAAAAAAAAAAAAACCTGCTGAGGTTTTAATTGGGATTTTGTTAAATGTGTAGATCAATCTGGGAAGAGC
This sequence comes from Perodicticus potto, assembly GCA_963574655.1. Lineage (NCBI taxonomy): Eukaryota > Metazoa > Chordata > Mammalia > Primates > Lorisidae > Perodicticus > Perodicticus potto. The sequence goes on along the minus strand of CAUYRH010013172.1, from coordinate 875 downwards.
TGACATCTTAGTAATACTAGGCCTTCTAATTCATGAACATAGTATGTATACATATGTTTATTTAGGTGATATTAATTTCTCTCAGGAATATTTTATAGTTTTCAACATATAGGTCTTTCACCTCTTTTGTAAGATTTATCTCTAAGTATTACATGTTTTAATGATATTATAAATGATATTTTTTTATTTCTAATTCCCAGTTGCTCATGGCTAGTATATACCAATACAGCTGGAGTTTTTTAATTGTGGTAAAATATATATAAGATAAAATGACACATTTCAATAATGGCATCAATTACATTCACAATGTTATGCAACTATCAGACTGTTTATTTCCAAAACCTTTGTATCACTCCAAACAGAAATTCTGTACTCATTAAGAAATGGAGAATTTTTCCATGATTGTGTATTTACTAGTAGGAATGAAAGGGTCTTACTCCATTTAGACCACCTAATATAGAAATTTTCCTTCTTTGGACAAACAACAACCCCCAAAGAGCCCCATTTTTAAAAGTCAGTGTATATTTTTCTAATAAAGGAGTTGCTAATAAAAAAAGAATGAAAGAACTTCTCACTCATCCCTTTCCTCAGCCCTTAGTAACTTCTAATCTACTCACTGTCTCTACAAATTTGCCTATTTTAGATATTTCATATAAATGGAATCACATTTTTACTCTTGTTCTGGTTTATTTTACTTAGCATGACATTTTCAAGATTCATCCATATTGTAGCATGTATGAGAACTTCATTCTTTTTATGACTGCATAATACTTCATTGTGTGAATGTACCACATTTTATTTATGCATCCATCTATTAAGAACACTTAAATGATTTCCACCTTTTGATTATTGTGAAAATGCTATAGTGAATATTT